>JANTCA010001247.1:0-12130 GCA_024741275.1 Chironex yamaguchii
TACTAGTTTTCTTGTTTTAATGTAGACAGACTCCAATACACTTAAATGAAAGGACGATCTAGCTGTGCCAATTATCCACATGACAATTTTAAAATTTTTTAGCAGAGAATATGAAAACTATGAGCCTGGTAAATGACAGTCAAGAGTGAACAACTAGTCTAGGAGCCAACAAATAAAATTTGTGAACAGAGGACGAAGTATGTACATGGTAAATGAGTCACAAAAATTAACCATGCAAGTTTATCTAAGTCAACATAAAAATTGCCATACCTGGAACAAATGTCAGAACTTTGTTGCAAGTCTTTATTTAGCAATATATTTTTAACAAAATTTAATTGCTACTGATAATGGAATAGAAGCTATCTTTTCTAAAGTCATTTATCTTACGTAAGTTTTGCAATAGACATTGCAATAGTTGCTTTCAACAGCTAAACAGCACGCTACTTAATATCATGGGATTCCAATACTATCACTGATTTCAAACGATCAGTATCTGACAAGTAATAATGAGGCTAAGGGTAAACTGACATCCTAAGAACAGCCATATCAAACTTCAAAAATTATACACAAATAATGCGTTTTTTACATGTAAGGCTAGAAAAATCTACACAACTTTTAATTTCTACCTATTTAAAAAGCGCAGGATAGGTGGTCTTTAAGTAACTTAGCAGACATATTAGAGGACAAATCAACACCATTCTGCCTCAAATGTAGAGCATTTAACCAATCTATACTCCCAGCAATGACTTACATTGAAGAAATATGTGCAACAAAAGCACAAGAACAGCAACTACAGAAAACACAGACAGCAATGGAACAAAAAATACTTCTATATTAAACTAGTCAACAAGAAGAGAAATATGTGGATATGAGAATGAACTAGAGTGAAGGATGTGGCAGTAAAAAGTAAGAAATCCATATGGCAATGGGCACGTCATGCGATGAAAATAACTGATGATCGGTAGAAAACACAGAAAATTACAAACTGGTTCCCAAGAGAAGGCATGAGGAAAAGCGGAGGACAGCACACACAATGGGAAGACAAGATCAACAAGCAGGACACCAACTGGAGGAAGGCAGTGCAAGACAGACAACAGTGGTGGCATGCAGGGGAGGCATTTGCCCAGCAGTGGGATCCAGGAGGCTGCTGCTGATTTCACACTGAAACACAAGTGAACAAAACCCAATGTAATCGATTGCCATTTTATGACAAATTAGGAACAAAGGGCATTTTTCAGAGGTAAACTTTGCTTGAAAACAGATATGCATACACATACAACAAACACAGACATCCACAACTTCTACAAAAACTATCCAATGGTACACTTTGTGCAATCATGTCAACAAACAGCCCTCGTTCAATAATTATGTTCATTACTGCAACACCTTACAAATAAGAAAATCATACATGGCACGATTCCTTCTCTAAATGGCAGTTAGGTTATCACAATGAGATACATCGTCTGAGATCATTTTTTGCATCAAAATAGGAACAAGCAGCACTAAGACACAGAAAACAAAATTCAACCATGTATTTTCAACAAAGGATGAGAATTTAACTCAAAAAGAGCAACAAATAAAATTGTTCAAGTCTGGCTTACCTGTGTCATCACTTGTTACACAGGAATGCCGAATATGATTGATCACCATTTGTGGGTCATCCCAAAATGCCATGGTTTCGAGGACCATTGGGCCTATAAATCAGGAATTGACTCCCATTCTCTATCAAAAAAGAATTCATAAGGATTAAAGATTATAACTTCATACATTGTTAGCATAAAACGATATGTCTGTCACTTTCTTATACCAAACCAGACTGAAATTTATGCAAAAAGTTAAAGAAGGCCTTTTCTGATATTGAGTTCCAAACTGGATTATGTCCTATATAGTCCTATTATGTCCCAGTGAGAAAATGAAAGATGCAACCTACCAGCCATCAAATGCCCAAGGAGTAGACAATTATAATACTACAGGTGCCATTACATCAAGAAGATGGAATGAGTCATACCAGTCCATAATTACAGCATTCTGGCTAACACTTCATTTATGGCAGGCAGATGTTCTAGCCATCATTAAGACGATTATACATTTTCAATATTCATTGGAAGGGTATCTAACTAGCTAACAAGAAAGCAGAGGTACACTTCACAAACTGGACGTGAAGGATCAAAGCATCTTTCCCTAAGTTGCACTAATGGGCTAGTCCCTTTGCCTTTCCCCCCTTACACATACACCCAAATTTTCAAAAAAATGACATTGGTATTCCAAATTTCTTGTGGTAAGTTGCAGTCATTATAAAGGCCTCACTAGTCTTATCGCTCAAGAGACTTTCCTGGTACAAAAAGAGCATTTCCAGAGAAAACGGTGCAGACCACACCTGTTGTCCTGGGTTCCTTGTGTTTTTCCCACTTTCTGGCAGCTAGTGCCCCACTGGTCTTTTCCATGGCATAGTGTGAAAGTTTAAGCTAACAATAATCCAACATTTATAGAATTATCACATGAATTTCTACATTCATGTAAGCACCCACACAGAAACCTTCTTCCTAAATGACACCTTCTGTAGAAATCAGAAAATTCTATGTACATACAAAATTCAGGCAATTCCTATAAGGCAATAATGGTCAAAACATCAAATTTCCTTTTATCCGCCAACTTTGTCAATCTTATTTTGCAGGTATACAATAAGACAGGTCAAATGGCCATCTAATGTACTTTGACCTTTGCCTTCACCTTTGTCTGCCACTACAACCTGTTTTAACCCCGTTGACAGAGGGATTAATTAAGCATTTGCATCTACTAGACTACAAGCTCCATGATATTAGAAAAAGAAGAGGCAAATTACATTTTCCCTTTTGCAGCAGAAATACGAAAAAGCTTAGAGGCTCTCACATGTAAGCAGCACTTAGTTTGGCCTATGTATGTAGCATTGCAGCTTCTGCAAGTAAATTGTTAAGCAACATATGAGGAAATGTTAGAATAATACTTCAGTAATTAAAGTCATGTATCTCTGTTTGATGATTATCAGCCCGGGCCTAATATTTATTGGCAAAATACATTTTCCACCTAGCTTATCAATTGCTACAGTACTATGACACATTGTCAACAACAAAACTATTTTTTGACAGGCACTAGTGAAATATGACATGATAAATGCATTCTGAGTTTGCAACCAGCACACAATTATATATATATATATAATTTGAATTTGTCTAAGTGGGACACATTAGCATATTAGCATCAAAGAAGATTGGGGTGATTAATAATGGTAATTCCTGTACCAAGAGCTTAAACCTGTATTTTGTCTGATTATACGATGAAAAATTATAAAAATTGACACGACATAAAAATGTGTAGAACATAAAACATAATGTTTACATAAGTTAAAAATTTGTATCTCTAAAGTCACATGATGATCAAACTTACAAACCTTGATAATAACACATTCTGAAGGTATACAAATCAACGCTACTAACTAGGGTACATTTTGCTAGTACTAGCAAAAATTGTTTTGGAATTTTAACACGGTTTATCATTAACATCATCAAAAGTTATACATGATACCATGAACAAAAGAGAGAATTACAAGTAAGAAAGACATAAGGATGATCCTACCTATTGAAACTGCAGGTTGTTAAGATTAAAGTTCATCTCTTTAGGGCATAACTGATTCTGCCATATTTCGAGTCGACAATGATGATACTTAAGAATTTAAATAGCTCACAAGAAAGAACAGTTTTTACAACTAGAAGCAATGAGAGAGCACTTCTATGAATGTATCATTACCAAATATGGTAACTGGGTTACTCCAAGGAAGACTTTCTCAGTAGCACTATGAAGATTTCATTACCAAATAAGTGATCCAAAATCCAGAGTTTGATTCCAATAATCCCCCATAACTAATCAGGTGGAGCATGTCAAGCTACCAACATATCCTAAAAATTCTGTCAAAATTCATCTAAGTTTTTTGGTTATCTTCCTACAAGACAGACAAACAAACCCTGGCAAAAACATAAACTCCTTTGGGTAGTACCGAGGTGTGAATCCACATTGTTGTTATTCCACAAGCTGATTTTGTACAAAACTCTTTTCATTGCAATCTCTATGTGACTATAACTTGTTTATGCATGTTTGTTGTGTTAGTTAAGTTGTAACGGTGAATTTTCTGCATCATGTTATGCAGTTTTCTACAAAACTTCTTGTTCTATGAGTATGTTCTCTGCACAACAATCATGGGCCCTGAGCACGCATCAATTTTAATGGATAACTAGAATTTACTTGCTTCTGAATTATAGTCATTTTTATTTAACAAGAACCAAAATCTTTTCCAATTGGGGAAACACGGTCTACAAATTATTTATACATGTTAGATAAAGGCAAATACAATGTCATGACTTCCAAGAGAAAAACAGGTAAGCATATGCCAAACTTGTGCAAGGTACTTGATGAACATTCTCTGCAATTAGTAATGAATAACTCACCAAACGATGGCCGAGCAGCATTCAAGATTTTCAAAGGACATTATGCAAGTACAAATTTTTGCTAGTACAGATATGCAAGTACAAATGTAGCATGCAGCTTTTCTCCAACTTTTAAGGCTATCGCCTACAGAAGAGAGTTTTGAGGAGAATACAGATGACAGTGATGAACAAAGAGAGAAAGCAGGCCAAGACATGAAGTCCGACAACCAAACTACTCATCTTACTATCAACTTACTACAAATATTGATTATGCCTATGCTCTTGTACCGTCAATACCTAACACATATGAACAATTCATTCTCAAGATGCTGAAAAAATGGAAAGCTGCCATAGATAATGAGATTTCAACCCTCAAAAATACCACACATGGGATATAAAGCCATTACTTAAATCGCGAACAGAAACAAAAGGACGATGGGTTATACTTTGAAACAAGGAATTAAATCTGGAGAGGTTTAATACAAAGCAAGATATGTAGCATGAGGCCTTTCCCAAATTTACGACATCGACTACAAAGAAACATTTTCAGCCACTGCAAGATTTACATCAATTGTATGCTACTGCAACGGCCATCAAACAAGGGATTACATTTGGACCAAATGGACATTAAAGGAGTACACCTGAATGTACCAATTGATAAAGAAATCTACTAAAACAACCAAAAGGATACAAACTGATTGATAATGGTGGGAAAAGGCTTACATGTCATCTACTGTTCTATGAGTATGAGCTCTGCACAACAATTCTTAACACTCTGGTCTTGGCCAACTTACCCCTGGGGAATTTCTTCAAAAGAGAATTTTCGGAAATTATGTAACACTAGTATTTGGTAACAGAGCATACCATTGTGGTCGGTCTAGGGAAAAAGAATGTTTTCTGTAAGCCTCCATCCTTATATTATACCTTTTCACATCCTGCTTTGTACGATGGGCAAAGGAAGTGAATTTGGTTGGAATAATATGATAAAAGAAATAATATGACAAGTTAAAGGGATGTAGGTACTGACAGATCAGAAACAACAGCTTGACTAAAATCATTGCTATTGACTTTGACTGAACAATAATCATTACACTATTCTCTATGAGATACCTCTATGGTTCCTTTGATCTTGACTATTAAAACCTTGTGGTAGCTATCCAGGGACAGACTTACCATGGGGGGCAACATCCCTCCAATATTTTTATGTTATCCGATAAATTTTGTTTTAATTCGGTAAAAAGCTTTCTTGGAATTCAGTAGCGACGAAATGACACCAAGTTTCTTCTTTATTTATCTTCTTGTCCAGTCAATTACATTTTCTCTTTCAATGAAATAAATTGCTTGAAACAGAAGTTGCTTTTGGATGTTTTGGGACTGTGATAGATACCTTATTTTTAGCCTCATGTACGTACTGTCACCTTGCAGTGGGGGGAGGCATATTTTTCCGGACGTCATTTAAGTGATTGAAAGTCTTAATAGAGAGGAGGCTTAAAAGAGAGGTGGACTAATTCAAAATATATACAAGTTGTTGAATACCATAATTCTGCTTGTGGCTTGATTCCTTTTTACCTACCAGCTATGCAGACATAGATGGAGCTTATAAGACAATTATATTGCATTGTCATTATTATTGTGCAAATTTTTCAAGTTTACTCCAACTGGTAAAGGAATTTAGACAACGGATATCCGGCCCCAGAACTTTTCAAAGTGATGTTAGATGAAAGTGTATTGATTTATATTTTAGAGAATGAACTGCTTTAAGAAATGCGATAGTGGAATGAATATGATCGTGATGAACACCTTAATGTGAATTACCTTTTGGAAAAATTGAAGTCGTTCAAATTTGCGCTAGGTTTAATTTTCTTCAAGAGTGTTATGCTTGCATTGAAACAAGAGGTTGTGCAAGAGATTGAGTCTGATCTAGTGAATGGTATTGAGTTGATAAGGCAAACTGCTGAGATACTTGAGTGCATTCAAAGAGATGAAGGTACAATTGATGCAGTTATAGAAATAGCCCTTGCTCATTGTCATAAATATGGAATCAATCTACAAGCAGAGTATTCAAAGCAATATAGGCCACGAAGGGTTCCATCAAGGTTGGATGAGAATGTAGGCAGTGCCATTTTTCACACTTCCAAAGATCATTATCGTACTGAAATGTTCAAGGTCTCACAAGAGAGTACAGAGATATCAAGAAAGCATTAACTGAGTCCTTTGGTCATCTAAGATGCCTCCATCCACAACTGCTTCATAAAGCTACAAACGATGACTGCATTCCCTAGTGTCAAATGTTTTCCAATGATCTCAAAGATGCTGACCTTCTGTTTCTTGACATCAAATACATGAAAAATGATATTATGCAGACAAACCCAAAGACAATCTGCAAAGCATCAAAAGTGTTGGCTGGCAAGAGATGCCTGTATCCCCATCTTGCAAAACTTTACCAAGTTGCCCTTACTGTACCAGTATCTGTAGCAAGTAATGAGCATTCATTTTCAAGACTAAAGCTGCTGAAGACTATCTGAGGTCAAAAATGTCTGATTAGCAGCTAGACAGCCTAATGATGATAGCTTGTGAAGATGATGTAGCAGACAAGATAGATGTTGAAAAGCTTGCCGATAAACGGTCAAAACTTAAAGCAAGAAGAACTGAAGTTTGATAAATTTTTTTTGAATTTACGATTAAAGCTTAGCAAAAGTTGATTCAGTTTTTACATAAATGAATACTGTGTAACTTTACAGTTACAGTTGGAAATTTATGTTACAGAAAGCAAAGACATTATAATTATAAAGTGAAATTGACATATGAGTGTTTGTTATTTTCAAGGCACTTCAAGAGCATGGAACCAACATCCAATCATTATCTAATCCTTGCCTCTAAAATCTGCCCCTGCAGCTATCCTTGGTTTATTTGTACAAGTCAAGATTTGTAGTCAATAATCAGCCACACTAGGTAACTTTTTGAAAAGTATGCTCAGATCTTCTAAGGTCTGATAAAAATCTGACCTCTTAAAGAAACTGCACTTCAAGAAACTTTTCAATGAAGTTAAAGTAAGATAACAAAATGGAAATACAGCAATGATCACTCTTATGCATCATCATCAATATCATCATTATCATCATCATTATCATCATCATTATCATCATCATTATCATCATCATTACCATCATCATTATCATCATTATCATCATCATTATCATCATCATTATCACCATCATGATCATCATCATTATCATCATCATTATCATTATCATCATTATCATTATCATCATTATCATATTTGGTCAAATATCCATTTTTCTTGCTTGCAGTGGGTGGGAAAGAATATTTTGACTCGCTCCAAAGCGATCCTATCTCTAGCTCCTATTTAACTAAATTTTTAGATCCTTTTCTAATAAATTTATACTTTTAAAATGTTCTCAGGAAATACACCATCTCAAGCCAAGTTTTGTAGACTAAATGGTTAAGTTGCTTTAAGCAAAATTTTACAGTCCGATTGGAAAATGTTGAGGGGATTAAAAACACTGACTTTAAATTCTCTCAAGCATTCAGACAAAAACAAAAGTGTTCAAGCTGTTTACGTCTTCTAGTTTATATAGAAATAAACAAAAGTTTATTTCTACAAATAATAGTGATGCTAAAGTGGCGAAGTTGACAAATTTAAAATGTGTAAACAACGTATTATTTCAAGAACTCTGCATTTTCATAGTTGTTGCTTCATTCCACCCAGTGCCTATGGAATTTAATTAAATACTAACAGTGCTTACATACGAAGGGTCGACACATGTATTTAACGTTAAAAGCGCACTTAAAGGTCACGTTGTGTTGAATATATAGGTCAATGACCATACTTCAAGGAGGGCAGATGTAAACTTAAACTTACGGCATTAGAGCAGACATTGAAAGACATCGGCAATTGTCAAGTTGACCTCCACGTCGGCGTAAAAGTACTTATAATAATAAATGGACTACTTGTATTACACAAGGGCACCTTAATCAACCATTTTTGTTCCAACATAGAAGATAAATAAGAAAATACTGGCCGACATCCACGTATTTAACATTACCCGTTCACGAACCACATGATTCAAACAACTTGGCTACATTGGTTGCCTTCAGGGAAGTAAAACACGGTACGCGAAAAACAACAAGACGATTACAGTCATGGTCAACACAATCTCCGCTTTTTTCAAGATGACAAAGTGGCTCTAAGTTCACAGTTACAACTTACCAAATTTTTCTTCCGTAAACTTCTGTAGTCCATATTTAACTAGGCCTTGTTTACTGGGTAAATAAGCTTACTTGCTTCTAGAATGGGATCTCCACACCTCACCTCTTCAAAGCTTGTTATCCAACTGTTTGGTAAAGATAAATCACTGTCTTAAAGTAACTTCAAAAAACTGAAATACTTGTTGATTTCCCCTTGTATAGGTAGATTGCGATATCAAAATGTAAAATAAATTGAAAAAAACTCAAGTTGTTCAAGAAAGGAGGATATGTGTGGTTGTGGAAAGTGGCAACTGTCCATTTGTTGTCCTTATCCTCGACCCCACAGTGAGGCCGAATCAGCAACACACGGAAGGACCATATAACTCTCCCTATTACTCACCAATGAGACCAAAATATCGTGTACGCAATAACGAGAGTCCGTAATAGCGAGATGAAATAAAAAAATCACTAAGTTATTGGTTGCAAAAAGTTTTTTTAAATCAACAGCAATCATGCAATTATATTAACAGATTTGTAATTCTGTAGTTTATAAGTTTGTATTATTTTGTAGTTTTATTGTGGCAAGAACTACTTTTCAAGTGTCATCTGGTGTGATTGCTTTTACCGTGCTTCTGCTGCAAATTTACTACTTAGGCTTGCAAATTCACTCGCTATCGTAACAAGACGACGCTGGGTGAGGAACACTTCTATATCTTTTACCAACTGTACAACATCGTGATTTCTCTTCAAGCTGCTGGTAGGAGTGACTCCATTTATATCATCATCATCACCACCACCAGCAGCAGCAGCACCATTATTATCATTATCATCTGAAATGGCCACTTGATCTTGCCTATTTGTCGCTAGAGAATCTATCACTATCCTTTTCACTATCTTAAGATCAACACGTCATTAACAAAGCAATGCATTTGTATAGTATCTGACAGTTACATACAGCATGTGTCCGTTCTTTCGAGAGTTAAATAATTAAAATATTCAAATGGGACCACACGTAGTGTCCGCATTTCCATAATAGCGAGAGTCCAGTATAGCGGGAGCTACGTTCAGTCATTTCTTTGTATTTTCAGGCGGGGATTATCTTTTTGTGTTCGTCATAGAGTGGTGTCAGTTAAATCGGGGTGTCCGTAAGGCGAGAGTTGACTGTATTAGTAATCTGCCATAATCCAAAAAATTCCAAGCAAGCCTTCCACCAGCCGTCTGTCTCTAATAAACTAAGACTCGCAATCGCCTTAATGTAAAGTCTATGGCTACTTCTATTTTCATCACCTTCATTTACTCCAAAGCATTCTCCTGGCGCGTACCCACACAAATTTTGGTGTATTGATTTGGCGCCGAAAAACTGAGTTTGAGTGAAACTGATATTTCAATGATTCTCTTTTTGGCGAATTCACTGGGATGACGAACTGTTTTCAACTTTCACATTTTGCTAGCGAATTCGCCCGAGAATTCGCTGGAGTGGAAACAGACCTAAAGTCATTCCCACAACGAATATGCTTTAGTCAATGCAAAAACCAGGCTGGAATAATTAAACTATTAAACTGAAAGATAAATTTATTTGCTAACTGTTTTCCATAGATCTATGAAGGGTTATGTAAGGGAGTAACCTAAAATTTCCTTTAATACATCAGGGCTGGCAAAATAACTGGTAAAAGGTTTTTTCTGTTTTTACTTCGTAGCATACTCAATACTGAGTATGCTACTAAATCACATGTGATTTATTAGGGATGGCGAAAAATGCATCTGGAATGTTTGAAACAAAGATTAAAAGCTAAAAATCTGTAAGCAGTTTATGAAAACACGTGGCGGCATGGTATACGTATTGTCAAATCCATCAAAAGTGATGGCCCTCACTGATAATAAGGTTACGCATACTGGATCGTGGCCAAGAATTCTCATCGTGATGGAAACTTCTATTGTCTATGACGACCATATGAATTTCGTCTCAAGATTCGAGTAAAACAGAACACCACCAAAGACTTGGAAGACGTCAACTACGCTCAAGAAAATGTGAAGTCTTTGTCATCACCCGTAAAAAGAGGACCGAAGAATGTCGTTTTGACCACCAATTTGACAGAGCCTTGGCAGTATTTTGGATGGGTATGATAAGAACTTTTGGACATTAAATTTTATAATAACTTTAAAAGGTAATGTATTCTGTAAATATTCAAAGGATTTTAATATAATAATCAAGCAATTTTGTTGCTGATTCGTTCAGTGTTTTACAGGCCTTAACTTCTTGCCGCGTTTCTGTAACAATACCTTAAACTTTCATTGATTTGGATCATTGCTTATAGGGAATATATCACATTTTTGAAATAACTGTGCCTATTACGACCATGGATATTTCTATTGGCTTACTAAATTACCTCTCCCCACAATCTAGTGGATGTCCTCTTCACCCCCACTAAGTAGAGCTGGCTGGTTATGTTTGTGTATCTTATTTCCGTGCAATATATGTCTAAGGTAAGTCAATTTTCCTTTTGTTAATTCTACGTCAGCTTCTTGAATTCACACTATTTTGTTAAAAATCAGTGTTTAGGTTTTGTGGTCTGGTGTTGTATAGACATCCTTAGGTCTTACGTTGGAATAAATCAATCATGATCCGTCACCTAATTTCATTACTCAGCACTCAGAGTAGTTGATTTTTTGTCTTCCGTGGGATGATCTGTCTTTCTATACTACTGTTGATAAACATCACCGCATTATTTTGTGACCACACCTCTTTTTCTTACTACTCTGCTTACTGTTATCATATTTATTACAGTTATGAGCTAAACATATCGTTGTTATATGACCTTGTGAATCGTGAAAATTGAAAGTGACATTTGAGAAAAAAAACAAAAACAAAACCATGTCTCGGGAAGGGATTGAACTATAAACTTTTGCGTTCCGGGCAGGCTGCTCTAACTACTAAACTACCGAGACGCTGTTTCTTCGAGGTGAATTTGTGATCCCACAATTTGATGGTTGCGTCACTACAAATGAACTCTTTGATATATTCAATGCCTTTTCTGTACTTGAAGGCAGAAATATCAATAGTTTATAAGGATGTGGTACAGTGAGGCTAGTGTACAACTAATGAAATGCAATAGCTCTGACTGTATAGCTTATTTAGAGAAGAGCAGGATACATTCACAAACGTTCTGCCTAAAAGATCTTCATTAGGCGATAGCAACCATCTCAATAAAGACTAACAGAAACGTGTTAACGACCATCAACAACGGAGTTAGAGTTGATTGATTTCAAATTTCAATTCTTTAAAACTTTTTTTCACTTGCTCAGGACTAATGCTACCAGTGGCGGATCTATCTTAAATTCTGAGGGGTGCTGAAGCATCTTTGCCCTGCCACGGTCGGTACATCACACACCACGTGAAAATATGGTCACTGTTGCTACGTGGTTCTAACAAACTGGAGCTCACATAATGTAGGTGGAAATTCAAA
>JANTCA010001248.1:0-12130 GCA_024741275.1 Chironex yamaguchii
AGAAAATAAAGAAACAAAACATTATTGAAAGAGTCCAAGTGAAAAAACGAACTCTTTCTGTCTACAGAGTACTGGTTCTCTTGTTTTAATGTAGACTGACTCCAATACACTTAGATGAAAGGACGATCTAGCTGTGCCAATTATCCGAAAACTCTCGTCCTTATACATTTTACTAGAAAATTCAGAATGTGCCAAAATGTATAAGGACGAGAATTTTTGGATAATTGGCACAGATAGATCGTTCTTTCATCTAAGTGTACTGGAGTCTGTCTACATTAATACAAGGAAAACTCTAAATTTCTGAATACTTAAAGTCCTGTTACATATAAACTCAAACGTAAGAGCTGGTGATATGAATCCCTCAATAAATTCACCTCGATAACTAATGATTATCTTCAAAAATGGATATTTTCGACAAAAAATAACTTGCAATTTTTTTAGATAAGCAAAATATGCAAAGACGCTAACAAGGAAGAGGCAGATGGGTAAAAATGGAGTTTATAAGATAAACGAGGATTGAAAAAAAAATGATATACGCTAAGAAGTTATTTCAGTGTAAACTTTTCACGTATTCAATTTTTTCTGGGATCTACCAACTCAAAATACCGCCAATGTCTGTGTAGCGACTACTTGTCATGCAAGAATTGGAAATTTTTCAAATGCATGCAATCGGATAGAATCTCTCAGTAGGTAACTTTTCGCGTTTTAATTGTTCCTTTTTGTGAAAGGAATGACATCTTAACATTGGCTTTATATGGGAACTCTGCTGACTTTTCAAATGGGCCTCTGTCTCGCTCGAATATTTTCGGATGCAGTATTTAAACTTTCTACTATGCAATGATGTCGGGTGTGGAACATCTTTAGCTCATTTTCCTAGTAAAGTCACTCACGTGCCGAGAAACTATGCTACTTATAGGACAAAAGTACTGTGTAGACAGCCTGATTTTGATGTAAAGCTAGAAGGAATTAGACGGAGTGCTCTTCCTTGATTTAGTTCTGTGTAGCTTCATATTGCCTCTACCGATTCCAGCAGATATGATTGACGTAAAACACACTTCGACTGCCGGTGACTACCGGCAGGCAAGGAAATTTTGTCTTGTTTTGTTGCAGAAATCTTTATTGCACTATGTTTCATCAGCCACCGTCCCTGCGTAGGCCCTGTTTACATGGAGATAGGGTTGCCCTCCTAGGAGGGTCATTCTACCAGAAGAGCAAAAACATAGCCCTTTTTTAATGCAAACGCAACTAGCCAGGGTCACCCTAGGGGTAGGGATAGTGGCATGTCTCAGTCGTGGTTTTTCCGGGGTCTTTGCAGCCTCGTTCTACAACAACAAGATTTGTGATCTAAATTTTTGGCGCACAAAATACGAAATAAGTCATTGACATGAAATTGAGATAACCCTTCTCCTAGGGTCACCCTACCTTGAGCGTTTACATGGCTTAAGTAAACAAAAAGCTGCCCCCATCCCCCCGAGGTGGATCACCCTACCTTGTTGATGGGGTGACCCTATCCCTAGCTTTACCCTACCTAGCATGTAAACACAACCATGGAAAGCAAAAGAGGAGAGTGACCCTTCCTTTATGTAAACAGGTTCTTTAGTTTGCTCCAAGTTGCGTGACCCTCTGTCAGTGTGTATTAGGCTTCCGAATTCATCTTGAGTACCTAAGGGCTTCCTTAAGAACAATCTTAAACCTTGTTCTTGGCTTACGATTTGTCATTAATGTGGAATGGCTATTATGGGAAGTGTCCATGTTCCATGTTAACGCTTCATGAACGCAGTGCATATTGTTTCAGGATATCCTTTACTAAATACTTGTGCTTCAAGTCCCCTTTATTGTTACGGTGTCTGTTAAATAAAAAGTCCATTTCATGCTTAGAATTTCCTTGCATTAGTTTGTCAAGCCTTCCGATCCATAATACAAAGCCTCAAAACAAGCCTGATCCACTCTTAGTTTAATATTATTATAATACAAGAATTTTGCTTAAAACAAGGCTTTTGCTAATTTATGATTCTCTTTATAACTGATTATAGAAGCTTTGAATTCAGAGGTAAACAAACGGTGTATCACTATCTAGTCTGAAGAGTGAATCTCTCTAGGGATTTAAATTGATGTTTTATTGTTGCTATTTCTTTACGTTTTTTTATAAAAAGCTTAATACGTTACGGAATTGAGTTTTCAAAACGTCTCTAAAATTTCTTAATCTATTGTGAAAGATGAGGAATATTGAAACTGGCATTAATTGTAATACTCTTTTTCTCTACAGTTAAACTCTAAATGAATACAATAGTTTTCCACCATACATGTTGATACAGCCTGTTTTAGAGTGTCTAGTGTGTCTAATGTTGTCTAGCCTGTGGCCGCGAAGAAGATTTCATGTGCAACGCAGTAGTTACCGTATCATAAAGATTTGTTAAACCTGCGCTATTGCAATAACTAAGTGTAATTTTAACTTGTCTGAAGACATTGTTAATGTCTGTGAAATTTGAATTACTTTAATTCTGTCAATGTCTTCGATAACTACGTAATAACGTGTACCATCCTGAGTTAAAAGGATTGCTTACTTATAAGGGCAGGAGCTGATTAGTTACTGCCGTGTGCATAGTTGTATTTCCATCTTTCTGATTAGCACAGGATACAGTTCTTTGCGGACGTAGATCTACTGCTGATTGAAAAATTTATGAAAGTGTAATGAAAATAATCAGGCAGTAATTAAGATTTGTCAGCTGCTTTCAGTGCAGAGTTTAATCGAAAGAGTTTCTTGCATAAAAAGTATAAAGCCTGGTTCACATGTATTTGATAATGATTTCAGGAGAGCTTGTGACAAAAACAAATTAGTTTTTCGTCTTGACAACATTATGTTGCCGGATAAATCAAGATGGTCTCAAGGAAACAGCTTTGCTGACAAATTCGTGTTGCCAAAAAATTGCCAAGGTGTATTTTTCTTGGTCAATTTTGTGTAATGGATTGGAGACCATAGTCAGATACGATGGAATAAACTTAGTATACAATGGGACTAAGCCAAGGAATGCTTTAAGACTGGAAACATCTGTTGGTGGGGGCATGACAAGGACGGCATCAACCTTGGGACCTTTTGCAATTCCATCTTTGGATAGAAAATGGCCAAGGTATTCCACAATTGGCTTTGCAAATTGGCATTTTTGTAGATGGCAGCAGAGGAACAGGCCTGGCCATGCAGAATATTGGACGAGCATCAGGTTAAAACTCTACCCCAAGCTCCAGACCTTTAAGACTTCCTAACACTGGTTTCTACAGATCTGGGAATGAGTCGCAACTTTGGCGGCATCTCTCACGTAGTTTGTGATCCACTGAAAGGTTGTCAGATACCAAATGGCAATCTGAATTGGCTCTGTTGTAAAACTTGATCCACTAATATTCCAAACTGGTTTGTAGTAAAGCGACCCAGGACGTTCAAATCTGGAACTGGAGTGACTTAAAATCTGACTGAGTACTTGTCCATGGACCCAGTCTGGTTGATCTCTGCAACAAAAGTGCCTTTCACTGGTAGGTTGTGTTTGCTGGCAAATTCATATTGGGTCAGAGGCTTTTCCAGTGCTGGTTCCCCTAGTTTTTCACAATGGTCCACAGTTATGGGCCGTAACAGCATCAACCTCAATTTCGATGGTTTTGCCATCAATTTGGATGGGCTTCTTGATCTTTCACAAAGAGTCTGCAAGGGCTGGTGCCTGGATGGATTTGATCCAATACACATGACCTTTTATTGAGTGGCAAGGTAGCCTTCCGTCTTCTAGCAGGCAACTTCCAGGTGACCCTTCCTATTTCAGTAGCAAACGGGATACTTGACTCTGCAATCTGGTGCCTTGTGATTCGGCATCCTACAGTGGTAGCAATTCATTGTAAGTTTGTCCAAGTCACTAGATATTGAATTGACGTTGGATTTGGGATGTCCATTTTGTTTCACCTTGTTGGCAATCTTCACCTGGGGACCTTGGACTGTCTCTTTGGCTACTTTGTCAGCATCCTCTGTCTCAGTGGCAATATCGATAGCCCTGGCAAAATTCAATTCGTCATCTTTGATCTGGAATAGGGCCTTCAAGACAGCTTCATTTTTAAATGTTGTCAAACGATGAATCTTATACGGTGAAATTGATCCTTTGAGAGGTCGTTTATGTCTTTCAGCAGTGACTGCAGCTTTGCCAGATTGACCAGTAGCTTGTAAGTCGTAGCTGACTTGTTAGTCAGGAACACGTAAGCTTTCTACAGAGCTGGAACAGAATGAGCTTCAAAAAATGTGCAAAACCGGGCATAGTAGTTGGTCCAAAGTTCCAAAGTCGGATCAAACGGGTTAAAAGTTGGAGTGGAAGCAGCCATAGTGATAGTAGCTGGAACTTGGGCTGGAGCATATCCTTGAGTAAATATGTCCAGGAGATGCTCCATTTGGGCATGATCATCTTTCCATTGCTGTTTCATCTGAGCTTCCATTTTCCTCTGTTGCCCCCGCATCAACCTCTGGTAATGAGTCTGGTGCTCCTGTATCATCTTCAATGGCTCCTGTATCATCATCATGATCTCTTTAAACTCGGCCATTATTGATATTGGTCAATCCCGTTGGATGCAGTAATCTCAGTGTCTTGATCAAAATCCTGTTGACTGCACCAAAATTCCTGTCGTAACAATGTAGTCCACAAAATACATTCAGGGTTAATAAAGTTTCTTAAAGGCAAGTAGAGAGTATACGAGAGCTAGATGGAGAAGTTCAACAAGCAGGTTGTGACATACAAATTCCAGTAGTATATCGTCTAAAAAGAATTTTCTTTACAGCTGAGATATTTCTCTGTACCTATATTCCATTAAAGACTAATTACATTCATCTTAAACCAATGTAATCGAATTTCTGGAAAGCAACTGCTTATATAGTATTGAGTAGTCCATCTATAACCTAGTAGAACTCTCCAGAACAGTACATAATGCTATAGAACACAGGAGAACATTCTAGAAGCTTTTAGAATCAAAAGGCTAGAATCAACCTGTGTATGACTTTTTTCCATACTACTAAGCGTGTTTTAACGGCAAAAGACATTTAATCTATAAACACTAGCATGGCAATGCCCCGTGTAACTTAAATTCAAAGGCGAAGAACAATAGCAGTGTTGAGACCAGTCTATGTCGTTTGACTGGGACCTTCTCAAGTCAGGTCTAAAGAGGTTGAAATGTTTTCCAGCTATGCTTACATGTACGTTAAAGCCGTCCCTACGTTTTGTGTAGCGATGCTGGAATAGGGGCGAAGGCAAAGTGGTGGCTGCCTCTTGTCCTTTCTTGAGGGGGCACAGGGAGGCGAGGAGTGTTCTTTTTGAATTATTACGACTTTTGTTTTACAACAAGACGTATTGTCATCAACGATAGTCATTAGTGTTAATTTAAATTGATTAGATACAACATAGCATAAAGTATATACAATAGCATAAAGTATATACAATAGCATAAAGTATATACAATAGCTTAAAGTATATACAATAGCTTAAAGTATATACAATAGCATAAAGTATATACAATAGCTTAAAGTATATACAATAGCATAAAGTATATACAATAGCATAAAGTATATACAATAGCATAAAGTATATACAATAGCATAAAGTATATACAACAGCAAAACATTGGCTGTTGAAGACAAAGGAAAAGCTGTCAAAACGCAACAAAAAGAGTGAAAAAGAAACATTTAATCCGAAACATACATATTTTGTTATAAGGAACATGGCTGAAGGCCTAATTCTTAAAGTGTCTTATTTTGCGACCTCTCTTGACCAATTCTAGTACCAAAAGGACCTTGATAATTCCTTAATTATTACAGCACATTAAGTGGTTTCCTTTTAGAGAAGTACAATGGCTATTGTATACCGAGACAGTAAAACCGGAAACAACACAATGAAACAGTTGATACATGCATAGCAAACAAGGTGAGTGAGTTTTGACTGCACATAATTGGATTCTTGATTGTTTGCTGATAGCGAAAAATTTAAAATTGAAAAGTTCCTTAGGGATTTTGTCTTTAGATCCTTAAATTTTTCAAACTATTGCATGTACGTTCCCTATAAAATGGTTTCTTAGAAAATTAATCGTTGATGTAGATGTGGGAGAAGTTGCAAGGGATCTTTGTAAAAAAAGAACAAAGGAGAAATTAGTTCCCTACGGTATTTGTTAGCTGTACATTAAATTTTGTTAATTCAATTCCAGCATCTTGTTATTCAACTATGGTTCTGTTCACTTTATCAGATATGCTCAAAACAGGAGTTCAGTTTAACAATTTATATTAACAGTTTACAATGTATACGGTTCTGTTTTCCAACACCGCGCCCAAAAGTCTGACCTGACACCTGTGCCCCAGTGTGTGCCCTAGTTTTGTTGCCGTTATAAACCAAGTAAAAGCACCAGTCTCAAGTTCATTGAGCATTTTATCAGTTTTCGACAAAACAAACTTTTTCAGGTTTACATGGAGTTTAAAACAGTCTCAAATTGTTAAGACCGAAACGAGTATTGAGACCATTTTGCCCTCTATAACCACAGAACAAAGATCGATCTTTATTCTGTGTCTACAACAACCTAGCTTAATTTTTTAAAGCAACAACAGTTTGGGCTGGCTGTCCACTTTGCCTCGTTTTGAGACTGTAAAGCTCATGTTTTGATGTTGAGATTTTGGAGGTGTGTTGTCAGGTGTGATGGTTGAATTTCGTTCAAAGTGAAAACCAGTTCACTGCTGAAATTCATTAAGGAAAACCCTAGGCTCCGTACTTTTTAAGTGATTATCGCGAAAGGATTTGTGAAGATCAGTAAAGTTATGATTTTGACCACTGTTTAATACTGTGGTCTGTTGTAAACAGTCAAGAGTCGTTGATTAAATAATATCGAAAGGTCTCGTCCTGTTTTGGCGGTAACATAAACCAATAGCATTAATTTGCATCCCTGCTCCAATTCGCATATCACGCTGTTGAGTCACAAATCACCAAACCTGATCTAAAACAATAGACATGGATCCTCTTGATTCAATTCCAGGTAAGTAACTGTATTTTCCTTGATTTTTTTATGAGCTACAATTTTTCCTCCGGTTCTCTTAGCACACAGTTATGGATGGGTATCATTTCGAGTTGTTCCAATACGCATACACGCGAGAAACCTGTCTCTATTGGTAACTTGTTTTATGTGTAGGCAGTCACCCTAAGACAGGGTAGGGAAGTAGAAGATATGCAATACACAGTATTGCCACCCAATGT
Source organism: Chironex yamaguchii (assembly GCA_024741275.1). NCBI lineage: Eukaryota > Metazoa > Cnidaria > Cubozoa > Chirodropida > Chirodropidae > Chironex > Chironex yamaguchii. The sequence continues at coordinate 7,251 of JANTCA010001248.1, forward strand.
GGAATCCATGCAACTTACACGCCAGATATCTGGCATATACTCGGCAATTTCCTTGGCATGCCGGCGTAAAAGCTGAAACAATACGTTGGCGTCAAGGTGGAAGGGCCTGCTGCCTATATATGGCACAGCTTCATATGTTCCTTAATTCTGATGAATGAGGAATAACAAGGTCAAATGAACTGAAGACTAGTGTCAGAAAAAGTGAGGTTAGTGAGAAAGCAGGTTATGACTCGATCACAGATTTAGAGAGCTTGTTAGACCAGCAGACAGAGTGGTTTATTATTAAGTGCAATAGAAAACATGTGCTTTGACTATAGGAAATAGTGGAATCCTAAATTAGGAACTCAGATTTTCAAGACTTAAATGTTATTGACAAGTTGATCATACAAAAGTTTTATATAGATGAAATGTAGTTTGTTTTTATCTATGGTAATCTTAGGTAAATTTACTACTACTACCCTTTAAGACTACCTACCCTTAAAGGAAAATTTGAATATTGTTTTATAAGATATGGACAGCACTCCTGATAGATTTCAATATATATATATGTAATAAAAAGCACTTGTGTCTGTGGAGATACTGCATATATCTGACATTGATGAAGGCTTAAGTGGAAGTACCAAGCTATATTTGGAAAGGCATGCAAATTCACACACACACACCTTGATACATGCCTCTTTTTGCCAAGGAGTGCGATCTATTACACACCTCATGTTCGCCATATCAAATCCACAAGTCAGCACTTGTTTTAACTTGCACTGAATGCTTTTTTGCAAGGTTATAAGATAAGAATCTTTCCATATGGAGACAGATATAACAAATTAGCAATACACTTGTTACCAAGCATCAATTTATTATACAGCATTCCCAGTCAAGGAAGTGAAAGATCATCAACAGAGATTTTGGCCTTATCAGAGTTATTTAAGTACCATTTTCTTGACTCAGTACTCACATTTTCCACACTGTACCAAAAAGCAAATTATGGTTTTCTTATGCAACTTTATTTCAAGCCAAATATTGTAAATGTTATCTCTCCCATGGCACCTTGTTGATTAGGGTGAACATTGAATGAGTGTTTCAATGATGAGTCTCAAGCTTGGTCATACAAACGTGTATCAATGTCTATAAATTGTATGCAGTTATTGCAGCTTTTCATTTGATAATTATCAAATTATTTGCATCTGTTTTCAATGCCTTTTACTGTAAAATAATTGTTACAAACATGCCAAGAGGCCCTGTTATTTGGATATTGATAGCACTTCATCACATGCCCTTGATTGGATAAGGAGTGTGATTCGTTGCACCTCTACCCATTTATTCCTAGTTGCCTGAAGCACAGAAAAAGTTAATGAATTTCCCTTTACCCACCACTGGGTTTCATATTGGGATACCAAGGACTTTGGAAATCCTTCACCAAATCTTTGTACCATGGTGGCTACTTCTAGCTTGGTATTTGGTTCCAGAAGTCTTAGTAACCATATTGATACTGCACCAAGGAGAAGATTTTCTCACAACTAGTTGTAGTCCAGACATAAATCAATCATGGCAATCAGTTACAAGACTAACCAACAAGTGTAACACAATAAAACCCAAAATGGCAGAAGCTAACATTGTAACAAACTTTCACCCCAAAGGAAAAAATCAGACTGACTTAAAGTAAACAGTCTGACGTACAGAATAAACATTGAGAAATGTACATACCACCATACAGTAAAGAATAAAATTTTGGTATGGACAATGATCATGGACAAAATCAATTCAAGTATACTAATAGGTACAATCTCAGATTCTCAGTACCTCTATCTCCTCTATTTCCTTCCAGTTTGGCTCAAAATAACTTTCCTAAAGTGACCTTGCCTTATGGAATGAGGCTATAGGTGGGTTAGTAAATGTTTGTGTTTGTTTCTCAGAGCATGGCAGCACACCAAATAGATTGAAACCTTTTATTTTGACATAGACAGTATCAGGTTAAAAGTATTCTAGGTAAGTAAAAGCACTTATTTGAGGTCTCTGAGACACAAAAAAGTATAAACTTGAGGCACAGTATGGCTTCTTAATCCGCACTCACAAACAGGATTGGCATTTGTGATGCAAAAATGCATACACTTGAGAACATGATTACAAATAAGCTGTTAAAATACCTCGAATGTGCAGAGAGTTAATATGGATATTACGAATGAATGGTAAAACTAATTCACAGAATCATTTTGTTCCAGATCTTTGATTCTTCAAATGAAATGAATATGTGGGCAATATCATGAGTGACTTTCAGCAACTACCCAGACTATTGAAGTATTAAAAAAACTTTATTAATATATAATGACTTTTTCTCATTTTCTGACCTCTTATTTGCATTTATTTCATTTATTTTATTTATGTTACATTCTGCATTAGTTTCCTCCATGTTAAATGCATGCATTTTTTCATTACCTAATTGATTTCCTGCAAAAGGGTAACTATCGAAGAATAGTTTGATAGATTTGTTCTGTCATCATAATAATACTGAATGGCGTGTCTTAGTAACAGGTGATTAACAACACTTTATAGAATTGCACCAGAGTTTAGTTTTAAGTCCTTTGCTACACATCCTAATGTTGGCAAGGGATCTAAGCATATAATGGCCAGAAGAAGTGTTGATAAGTTAGCCTATAGGAGTCAGTTGATGGATGAATTGGAAAGGTAGAAGTTTAGAGGACGGCATCAGATTAGAAAATATCAATGATGATTACCTGGAAAATTTTAGGAAGAAGCAAATTTTCTTTCTATAGTTTGTGAAAAGTGTTAGTTCATTCATTATACATTACACCCAGTGGTGTTATAGGGCAGCAACAAATCCCCTCCACCTCTGTCTGTCCCGAGCCAACTTAGCCAATGAACCCCAAGAGTGTCGCATTGCTTTCATCTCATTCTGTCTTCCTCCACATCAGTCTTGGTCTTCCTCTCTTGCTCTTTCCATCTGGGGTCCAGTGCAATGCTGTTCTTGTGATTGACTGTTGGTCTTTTCTCAATACATGTCCTATCCACCTCCATCTTCTTCTTGTAATGATGGTGCCCATGTCCTCTTGCTTGCATCTCCTTAGCAGTTTTTCATTGGAAATCTTCTCCGGCCAAAAGATGCGGAGGATTCTTTGAAGACAGGTGGTGTGGAAGGATCGAAGTCTGGCTAGATCTGCCTCTTTCATCCTCCAGCATTTAAATCTATACAGGAGCATAGACAGAATACAGCTCTGGTACAGTCTCACCTTGGTGTTGGTACTGTACTGTGTGGATCTCCAGATGTTGTTCATCTCTTTGAATACGCTCCTGGCTTTGCTCAGTCTGCTGTGGATGTCCTCCTTTGTGCCGCCCTCGGGTTTGATGCTGCTGCTTAAGTATGTGGAAAAGTGTTAGTAGGCACTCACTAAAGGGGTAGTATTGCAAGTGTCAGATATCAGTTTTCTTTAAGGTATACTGAAGAGAATTTAAAGGTTTAAATGCTAAACTTGTACAATGGAACAGAGACAGCAGAGAAAAATCCACTTGTTGACTTCGATAATCAATCTTTGGATACTTTTGAAAAATACTGTTACCTTGGCTGTATAATAAAAAACAAACGGGGTGGACATTGTAATGTTTTTTACAAAGATTGATAAATGTAGTTTGAGTGAACGAGACTTAATCAATTGAGAAAAATTAGTTCAATCCATGCCGTGCCAAGATTGCACTGGTTAGGCTATTAGAATAGCAGTAGTACGAAAATGGAACAGAATATTTTGTCAGTGTAAGGTGTTTAAAGTTGTTGGATGTTTTGGAGGAGGTGACATTGTTGCTCATAATGCTGGTGTTAGTAATGATAATGATGATGGGAATAATTATGATTTGTATAACGTTATTAATATTTTATTCCATAGAGCATGAAGCAAGTAAAGTACATTTTTCAACAGATGTACGACTAAACACGGAGATAGCTGTCAGACCAAAAGAGAATGGTTCAGCTGATGTACACCTAGGATTTTTAAGCATTGATCATACATATGAAGCATCGTTCTGTGTCCCTAACATGCTTGGAAAAGACATTCAACCTCCAACATTACAAATGCCTGGTATTGAAATTACAAACCTTTCCTGTTCAGGTATGTTCTGATGTGACAACACACAGTAATGGAAATGCTTTAAAGTAGAAATATGGAATTACTTATACTGTGGTTAACCATTCTAAAAGAACTATGATATATATCATTTACGTTCCAAGAATTTTAATTTGACTACAAATATGCCTGGAAGCTTAAGCAGTTTTTCTTTTCTTGGTATTGATATACTTGATATTTTATTATCTACTATTAGCAAGCCTTTTTTGTTAACAGTTTATAAATAGTCCAGGATAGGCCTGAACGTACATAAATATCACAGTACAGGGACTTTATTACCTCTGCCAAGGTTATGTTTTTGGGTGCATTTGTTTGTATGTTGCAACTCAAAACGTTATGGACATATTTTGACGAAATTTTCAAGATTAGTCAGAAATGGGCTAACTTAAACTGATGATTAGTTTTTGGTGGTGATCCTGATCATTGTCAGGATCCAGGAATGAAACCTTGATAGTGCTAGTGAAAGATAATCCAACAGTAAGACAACAAGATCCTCTTATGCTCTCATCACATAGGGATTAACAAGCAAAATACCGCCAAAATAGCATTTCGCACCTTCGAGGGGAGAAGTTGTGACATCAGGTCCCACACAAGCAAAGAGCAATAGACAAGAAAATCATCATGGGGAAGACCCTTGTTAATTGAATGATAATACTGGCTTGGCAGAGGTTTAAGTTATATATATATTCTGATGAAGATAATATCGAAACGTCAAAATGATGGTGTATTTTTGAGTTATATATAATTTTATAC
>JANTCA010001249.1:0-12129 GCA_024741275.1 Chironex yamaguchii
TTACTTACTTACTTACTTACTTACTTACTTACTTACTTACTTACTTACTTACTTACTTACTTACTTACTTACTTGCTGGCTGGCTGGCTGGCTGGCTGGCTTGCTTGCCTGCTTGTTTGCTTGCTTGCTGACCTTTCTTCCTCTGTTTTTAGCTTTTCCTTGATGTTGTCAACAACATGGTTGAGGACAGAAATCTCGAAGCATGGAGAGGAATGCCACAGGTAATACCTTTCCGCATATTTTAAATTACAATGATAACTACAGACTTATCAACTTGAATTGTCATAATGTAATTACTGCTTTACTTTACCATCAATTAAATTATGGAATGGATCGGTTTAAGTATTTCTACAGCTGGTTTTCATTTTCGTAATATGGTAAAGCCACTTTGCAGTGGACAGATAGCAGTGCCTCTTGGTACGTTGTGCATCAAAACACTTCCAAATTTTATTCAGTTCCACAATGTTGGCATTCTTGGATCGTGGATGGCTTTTAAACAAATACTCCATTGCTATTAACTGGTCTCTCGACCATTCATACTATTCCTATTTTGAGTAGAATACAATTTTTCTTCTTTGTCGGGCGCGATCAACTTCTATGTATATTAAAGGATGTTTATTAGTATTTCTGATAAAAGTAGCAAACGATGTTTATTAGTATTTCTGATAAAGGTAGCAAATGATGTTTATTAGTATTTCTGATAAAGGTAGCAAATGATGTTTACTAGTATATCTGATAAAGGTAGCAAATGATGTTTACTAGTATATCTGGTAAAGGTAGCAAATGGTCTTTACTAGTATATCTATTTAAGGTATTTTATTACGATTTTTATCACCATCGCTTCTTTTCTTGATGCCGTACCCAAATTCTCATACAAATTCTTGCTCACACGTTTAAAATGATAGGTTGCTGCTGAGGCAAGCAAATTGGTAGATGTTATCGTGCGCCTTGGTTCCGTCATAGCCAACTATCAAATTCGTCTTATGCAAAAGGAATCTTTGAAGAATCCAGGTTATATCAAAAGCCTTGGCTTGGTGTCAAATGCGCAAAGTGTTGGTGAGAGGACTGTTTACTTCATCTTTGATTATGTAGCGACTCGGTTTTTAGAATTAGTTGGATGGTGTACTCTTTTCAACACCAGCAAGTCTGTTACGGTTTTTTTCATACACCTCAACGACGGTTGATAATAACAAACAGTAAAAAGGCTGAAGATGATGATGGTGATAATGATGATGATAATCATGATGATGATGATGATGATGATGATGATAATCATGATGATGATGATGATGATGATGATGATGATGATAATCATGATGATGATGATGATGATGATGTAATGATGATGATAATTCCGATAGTGATGATGATTATGATGATGACGACGATGATGACGACGACCACGACCACGACGACGAAGACGACGAGGACGACGATGGTGATGATTATGATGATGGTGATAAGGATAATTATGATAGTGATGACGATGAAGATTATGACGGTGGTGATGATGACGATGATGATAATGGTAATGTTGCTCGAGAATTCATTCCAATGATTGATCGTCTTTTCATTTTGTCTGTCGTTACAGGGGTCGAGCTCATTATTGCAGAAATGACAACATTTCGTGGAACTACATTTCCTAACCAAACAGTAGCACCACCAAGCAGTCAGTCCAATATCTCCCATCATCCACAAATTGTTTATCCTTCGTCACTTTTTAAAAGTGCAACAACATCACTGCTTAAAGATGGTAAATGGTTCACTATTGTTTTTAGCATCCGTCTTCTTAGAGAGAATCTGAATTGTATGACATTTGTAACAGTTTTCCTTGTTCATTATATTCTTGAAAACATATCTGATTAAAACAAGTTAGTATTTTGCGGAAGAGGTCTTAACACATGAACTTCAAAGTAAGCTACTGAGTACCTTCTTCGTTCCGCGAAGTACCAAATGCTTAGTGCATAGTGAATAAGAATATAAAAGTTCTAATATTAGTGCTTTGTGTGGGGTAAAAAAGTTCGCGTTGGCAAACTTTCTACGCTAAAAGTACTTGACAAGAGACTTCTAACTAAACTGGAATATTTTAACACGCATTATTGATATCAGGTTTAAATATGGTAGACCCTCTTTTCATACTTTAGGCAGATTTAAATGTTGTAGTCCTAATTATCTTTCATATTGTAAGCATACCTTCAATATTGTAGACACATCTTTGTCAATGCCGTAGACGTATTTTTCCTACTGTAGACGCTTTGCATTTTAATAGAACTGACGCAATTTAATTTTTGTAGACACTTTAAATTTTTATATAATAGACATATTTCAATATTGCAGACTCGGATTATTAATTCCAATTTTTCAGAGGCAGTTTTGATACTGTACATACTTATTTTAACATGTAGACCCATTTTTGCTGTTGTTCTAATAAACTGATTTCCTTCTATATGCATTCTATATGCAGGTTTCTATCATCGCCTTGGCTGCTTTGCGGACAGGGACACTGATCGGGCCATTCCCACTCTTGAAGGAACGCATATTCTTCTGACAGGCAACTTTCTGTTACGATCAGAAGCAGTTGCAAAATGTGCTCGTATTGCACGAAGTAGAGGGTACAGGGTTTTTGGCATCCAAGACGGAGGCTGGTGTGCGTCTGGACCTCAGGCTCATATAACATTTGATAAGCATGGGAAAGCAACCAATTGTGCTTATGGTAGAGGCGGAATGTTTGCTAGTGATGTTTATATCATGAAAGGTAAGAGGATACTATTACTTTCAAGTGTGTGACTCCAAGGGGATTGTGTTATTATTGGGGAATAGACTTCAGATGTTTTTGTATACAAACACCTCAAACATCGTACAGGATCCAACCGAGACTATTGAAATTCTGTTGGGTGTTGAGAACTGTGACCTTGTAACCCCTGTTGAATATGTGAGTGGGACAGACGCTCGTGGTCCTATTGCTCCAAAGTGTCTGTTTGAATGCTAAATTCAAGGAGAAAGTGTTGTTGCTAATGTTAACAACTGTAGTGTAAACGTTATAGAAGTGTCCACGGTAGAAAGTAATTTAGAAGAATTCCTTGGATTGAAGAAAATTGGTTTAGAATCACAACATTTCCTCAGGTAAAGAGGCTAAACAAAATAGGAAATCCACACGAGTGTGCAAGAGAGTATCATGAAAACTGATCATTATAAATATCAGATTTGCTTATTATGAAGAACATCTTGAAAATCTGGAAATTGTGTTTTTATTGAGGAAGAAACTTTAGAATTTTTTCTCACAGCTGGTAGCATTATCTGTTAAAAGTAGCTAAATATTTGTGTAGTTTCATGTTTCGCATAGCAAAAAGTATTTGCAAAAAATGAAGTGGTGATGATGTGGGTTTTACATAGAATAATGAGAAAATACAGGTTAAGGGTAAGTCACAATAAAGGAGCTTGGAATTTGTGGTAAAATACAAGAATATGCTGAGGAAGCAGGCTAAGGTGGACCTTGTGAGCCACGCTATGGAATATTATTTCGATTGGGTGCATAAAGAGCCATTTTGGCCTCGGAAGGACATGTCTTCACGTTGATCATTATTTAAATGCAACTGATATGTTGACGTATGTTGACGTTTGTATGTAGCACCTTGCATTTAAGTGGTGATCAACGTAAATATATACTCATAGTGAAGAGGAATCTGATCCTCCATCTTTCGTGTATCAATGTTGAATGATTGAACTTTATACCAGTTTAAGCATTACACAGAAGTTTGTTGATTGTCATATAGAACAAAGAAAAAGCTTAATCAGAAAGCATGAACTTCGTAGATGGATCTCTGTGCATGGAAATATACTTTTTTGAGTCATTATTTGAAATGTGCCGTGTTTATCGGATATTGGCCTTCGTCTGCATGATGACACGTGCAGAGTTCCATCTGTAGTGCGCGAAAGAGCACAATTCTTTGTTTTTTGAGGAACTAACATTCGCCTTTTTGCCTAGCAGGCCTCTGAACAATGACAGGACAAGGTGTCTAGCCTGTTGCTAGCGAAATTCATGCTTCCTACATCAAGAAACCAAAAGGTTGCCTCTTTTCGTCATATTTTATTTGTATTTAGGATTTGTTTCGTTTCTTGAAGTTAGCAGAAATTAATCGACAATTTTTTGTCGTTTTTTTAGAATACTACGCTGGTATTTTTACGATGAAGTTTAAAAACTTTGGAAAGCTATTTTTAGTTGGGCCTGAGGGGTAAGTGCAGTTTTTCTCTCACTTTCATAAGTTATTGTTGACTTCGCTTAGAATATGGTTGTGTTTAGTAAATAAAACAAAAATGCAGTGCCATTTGTCTTGTATATAACCAATAAATATAAATTTGCAACCTTGCAGGAATTGATATTAGAATTTTTTGCAAGCTCTTTTACAAAGATCGAGACTTTTCTTTGATGTAGATGTAGCTTCGGTTAGTAAATAAAGCATATTAATTTATCATACTGATAAATTTTACTCATTGTAGGAATCTTACAGCTTCTACGACAACACAGCCGTATATTGGATCCAACTTAATGGCGTCACGAGTATTACCGAATCCGTCCGATTTTTATCGAAGTTTGTCGTCACCTGTCGTCATAACATTCCCACACAAGGTCAGTTGTGGAAACCGTCTTCTGCTATGCTGATAAAATTGGAAATATTGTAGTGTTTCAGAGTGAATAAGTTTTGTCTTCTCATTGTTTAAAACTTGCTAGAATAACAATTTTCTTAATTTTTTTAGAGAAATATGCAATCGAGGCGCAATCGGAAGGCAATTTGCCGAATTTGTAGTTACCTATTATTTAACGTGAAAACGGTCTTGGTTTCTTTAAGTATTTAAGCGTTGTGGTTAACTAAATATGGTGGAGAGAAGGGAACCTCTCTTTGGCCGTAACGAGAAGCGTTGTTCTTTATGGAAAGCCATGTATTAACGAAAGCATACATTGCGCGGTTGAGTGGAGTGCTATGCCCCCCAAATTTGTTATAACTGTTGCAATATTATTTGCTTGTTGATAACTCGGACTTTTTTATCGCCAGCTATCTGGTCCTTTGGACATGTAAAATTTGCGTAATTAATTTTGGAAATGTTTCTCGTATTTGGAAAGCAATAGCAAACGTGTTGCTTAGCTTTTGTTAGTAAAATGTACAGTTTCGTCTCCGGTTTTCACAATGCTCCCCAACTACCACAAATGATCATCACATGCCCCCTTCATTATATTGTTGTATAAGATTATTATTATGTTTAAGATATATCGATAATTCTGTCTGTTTTTTAAACATTACCTTGCTTCTCTATTGCTTTGTCTTTTTTTCATATGTTTTTGACAGATCATCAACAGCAGTTTGCCAAAGTGCAGCTCTTTGAGAGGTCAACCTCAGTACGTGTGGTTTTTGTCTTGATATTGATTACCTGATCATGTGGGTACATAGGATGTAGCCTTGTTTGTTGCTTGTTTTTATTCTCGTTATTTCATCTTCAAAAAGACACCATGAATTAAATCCGGTTGTCTTCAAAAACGTTAATGTTGAAAAAGCATTTCACCATGGGGTCATACCTGTCATATGAATATACATAAACATATCATTGTTTTATGTAATGTACGTACACATAAATATGCGTATAAAAACTGTGTTTCATGCTTTGATGTCTCATTGGATTAAAAGTGTTGTGTGGTACTGTGGTACCCTGTAAAATAAATTTATATATATAAATATTTACTTATTTGTTTCATTTTTTAAAGACTTAATAGCATATATGTGTGTATACTTGCTTATTCATTCAATAAGTTATTAACTAAGTATATGTATATATACGTATTTGCTTATTTTTTAATTTTTTATTTATTTGCTACATATATATATATGTTTATTTCTGGAAGTTTAAAGTGTTTATTTCTTGAAGTTTATATATATTTAACATTTTTGTTATTATTTATTTTTATACTTTATTTAATGCAGACAAGACTCTCCCTCTTGGAACTTTGTTGGTTGCAAATTAGGAACTACAAATGCAGAACAATCCACTTGTGAATGTGATCATTTGGATGATTTTCTTATTTTGTTCAATTTCACTGATGTTAAGGTACAAACAAACATACAATTATTATACCTAACCTAAATATATACTTGTACTTTAAGGTGCTAACACAGTGCGATGCGTAATATAAGGCAACACTGTAAAGTGTTATTAGCTGTAAAGCGATGCACTTGGTTTTACAGTGCACCAACATCCAACATTTTGCTGTGCAGTGATTATTATAGAATATTTCAAGTCAAGCAAGTGTGTCCCATGGTAGTCTAGTGTGTTATTCCTAGCAACGTGTAGTGAAACTACAGTGTAGGGTCTTCTGTGGTGTAAACTTTGTGTCGTTTACAGTAGTGGAGCTTGTGTAGTGACGTCTTGTGACGTAGATGGAGTGGAATGCAATGGAGTGGAGTGCAATGGAGTGGAGTGGAGTGCAATGGAGTGGAGTGTAATGGGGTGAAGTGCAGTGGAGTGGAGTGCAATGGAGTGGAATGCAATGGAGTGGAGTGCAATGGAGTGGAATGCAATGGAGTGGAGTGTAATGGGGTGGAGTGCAATGGAGTGGAGTGCAATGGAGTGGAGTGCAATGGAGTGGGTTGCAGTGGAGTTTAGTGCAAAAAATTGGTTATAATGGAGTGGATTACAATGATGTAGAGTGCGTTTCAGTCATACGTAATTTAATTTGGTGCAATTTTGTGTAAATCTTTATAATGTATTGTATCAGGTGTCAGACGAAGAAAGCTGTAAGTATGTTTTGGCGCAATTTTGCACGTTTTCACGGGAATTACAAATTTCTGTTGATGTCCGTTACCGGATTCTGATGAATCTATGTGATCAGTGTCAGACGATAAGCGTTATTAGTTAAAATAATTATTTTACAATTTACAACCTTTTATCTATTTTCAGTTATTTCGTATTTCGTTTTGCGCCTATTTTCAGGTCACCCGGTCACCAAAGAAAGCATATTATTATCATTTATTAGCCTATGTCAGTTGTGGGTTGTCTTGCGGATGTTTCCTGCTTCCTATTTTAGTTTATGCTTTAATAAGGTAAGAAACCACATCATTCTGTAGATTGTTTATCTATTATATGTATGTATACGTACATACATACGTGCGTACATGCATACATACACACACACACACAATCAACTACTTCCCCTTTCGAACTTTCGCAAATTCGAGCAGGTTTCGTAGTCCCTTGATGTTTCAAGTAACAATTTCATAATTGATGGTGGCTTTTTTTAAGTCTTCTGAACACATGATTACATTCTTAGTCCTTAGTGAACTCCTTTTACCCACATATTTTTAACGTGCATGGATGTATGATAGAACAAAATTGATCTATTTACAGTAAATCTTTTCATGTAAAGTTTTTATTAATGGACTTTAATATGTCTTATTAATCTAGAAGTGCTTAATTATTAAGTCAAATGAGGAGTAAATACAATATCTTTGATTACGGGAGATTATCAGAAGAAACCCCACTAAAGTATGAGAATATTGGACAAAGAAATATGAGTAATAGATTGGTTAAGATTTAATAATAATAGCGATAAAACTGTTATCAGTAGAGCTGTAATCTTTCCAAAATTAAATTATAAATCAAATTTACAAAATTTCAAATTTACAGTTGTTGTAAAATCTATGCCTACAGTTGTCGAATAATAAGAAGTATAGCTGAAGCCTGTTTACAACGTTCTTTTACTTCGTTCCTAAAAAACAGCTCCGAAGTTTCCAGGGTAAAATGTTGAAAAATATGCTTTGACATCAGACAGAACTCAGATAGATCACGTAAATGAGCGTGCTCTTCATATCGTACGACATGTTTCTTTCCTGCTTGCCAAAAGTAACAAAGTGCAATTCCAGAGCGAAATTTTTAGTTAAAGTTTTTTATCGGAACATTTTGACTCATTTTTAACTGTTCTTTATAAAAATAACATTGTCATTTATTTTTTTATCGTTTGTTTATTTGTTATTGTTGTTTTTGTGTTTTTATTTACGAGTAGGGTGGGGCATTGGTCATTGAAAAGTTTTACACTGCAACACCAGTCTTTACTAGAGCTAATTCGATCCATCTTTTGAACCTTGACAACAATTGGATCCATCTTTTTAACCTTGGTCTTACGTTATCCAATCATTGATGTGTGACTAATTCTGATATGACGGGCAGTTTCAATGTAAAATGTTCTTGTCGTTATCCTATGTCAAATAAAATTTTGAAATTTTGCTGAAAAGTTTGGTATCATATACTTGAGATTAATTATTTTCTCTATGTCTAGGGACAAAAATTTTATTCAAATTGATCGCATTGTCGTTTGCTCATACATTTGGCTATACCCTCATGTTACATTATTTTGTCTGTAGTATCTACAATATTTTGATGGCCAGCAAACGAAGGCCAGCTTAATATATAATTACTATATTTTCGTAAAGCAATCAACTGGAAAAAAATTCAATAATTGCGTGCACGGATAATTTCAATCAAATTGTGATGAAAGTGGGACATTCAGGTTAAATTCAAAGTAAGCTCATTATACGTTGTTCGTCTAAACGACGTCTGGTTGCGATGTTATTCGCATTATTGTGAGGCTGCAATTAAAATCAATTAATCTTCTTTTATGTCATGTTTTCGTCTAATAGCATTTATTAGCGTAACCATGTGATTTATATTCATTTATTTGTTTATTTTTTACTAATTTTATTGTAGAATGGAGTCGGAATTGGTCATCATACACTCAAATTTATCGCTTGTTGCTATCACATGTCAGGTCATATTTATCCTTGGGATGGATGGGACATCAAATTGGGTAAGGCGGGTGTAAATTATTTAGGAACCCCTTCTCTATCACGCACTGGTAGCTAATACGTCAATACTGAACTCTCTAAAATACCTCGGGGCATCTACCTTACCGCGAGAATTAAAACTAATATCATGGTTCTTCATCCTTAACTCAAAGCATTCCCGCTTTTTGACATACGTTAGAGAAATTATTATCTTACCAACATATGATCTGCGCATAATTATCTTACGAATGCACTCTTTTATAAGAAGGAGTAGACTTTGATTGAGGCTTGCCCTTCTTAAATTCTTTGAAATTCTTTAAGCGTATCGAAGAGTGATTTCTGCTGTCATATGTGTACCTTATTTAAGGCAAGCCATTTTAGAATGCCCCATTAAGTAGAATCGACTCAATCAGATTTAAAACAGGCAAATACGTTATTGACAAATCAACTTGGGAAAAACAAAAATGCTATTTCCTGATGATTCAGGTAGTAAAGAGTGATTTTTAAATTGAGTTGAATGACGCAAGGTATTAACTATTTTAAAGCTTGGCCTTAGTCTGTTATTAAACATTCCCCTAAATTAAGGTCTTCATAAAGTGATTTTTTTAAAAAAAAGAATTTTAATTTGAAAAGGTTCAGTGTTCGTGCTTCTGTTGAATTAGCGTTCTTTTGGAATCGGAGTTTATCATCTCGGATCAGAATTGGGATTCCGTCAATCCGTCCCGATCCGGATCTGGACATGGATTGTGACTAGTACTATACATATAATTATTTATGTTTATTATAATTATGATATTGTAATGTATACAACAAATGTAATATATGATAATAATTTGTAATAAATATGATATTATTTAATAACTATAAAATTAATATATAATTAATATTTGTATTCTGTTTGTCATGAAGCAAATATTTTCATCTAACTATAATATATAATTTCCATAATGTCCAAACAAGGTTTATGCAATATGTAATTGTTCACGATGTGAATATACGTAAGTAAGTATCCCAGGGCATTAGAAAATCACCCATTCCTCGTCATCTGCAACTGGTCGCTTTCTCAGTTTCGCATCAGCATCACTGGTAACAATGACAGATCGATGCTGTTACAACCAACTGCTTGAGTGTTGTATAAATAGCAGAACCTCCACATTTTTGGCAAGCAGTTTGATTCTGTTCACACTGTTGATGCACTGCTATTTCTATACTATACTATACTATACTATACTATACTATACTATACTATACTATACTATACTATACTATACTACACTATACTACACTACACCATACCATGCCATACCATACAATACTATACTATACTATACTATACTATACTATACTATACTATACTTTACTTTGCAATACACTGTATTATACTTTATGATACTATTCTATACTGTGCTACACTATATTAGTCTATGCTATTTGATACTATATACTATATCACAGTATATAATGTATAATAACTATAATAACTAATGTTTTCTATTTACAGGTTGTCTGCAAAGCCATTGCAATTTTTATTCATCTTCTGCTGACATGTTGCTTTGCCTGGGTCTTGGTCGAGTGTTGGTTTCTGTACGTTACCATGTTGCAAGTATTTAACCCGAAAAGCAAGCTGGGTATCAAAAAATTCTTTGCTCTTGGATACGGTACGTAGAATTTTTAGAATTTTTTAGAGATTAGTCTCATTATTAACATGGTAATTATAATTATGGTTATGATAATTCTCACTATAATATTTATGATGGTTATGACGAAAATGCTAATGGTGAATCTATTTGTGGTACATAACTTGAAAATCGCCTCGAAAATTTGCAACATTGCGCTGAAAACAAACAAGTTTTTTTCGTCTGACAATGTTCAGAGTATGAATCGTCAGAAAGGAAAGTATAGATATATGGTAACCTTTTTTATACAAAACATGTATAGAAACTAGCCAATCAAAAACAAGAAAGGAAAAAACAAAAAGAAAATGAAGAAACAAAACATAATTTGGAGAGTGAAAAGACTTAGATGAAAAGACGATCTAGCTGTGCCGATTATCCGAAAATTCTCGTCCTTATACATTTTGGCGCATTAAGAATTTTCTAGTAAATGTTGGCCGATGTCAGAATGGCATGTTTTGGCAGTCATTTTCGCTTTGGAAGCACGAGGTGGCTGTTCTCTAGGAGGAATTGATCCTTGGCATACACTGGCTTGGCATCTTGCCATCCATTCATAAGGATTGTGTACCTACCACGCAAAAAAGCTTAGTAGTATATGAATTTATGTGCCGATGTGAAGCTCGCTATGTAGGTCGCACTTCTCAGAGATTGGGTCACAGGATCGAACAACATGTTCCAGCCAGTGTACATACTATCATGTGCATCAGATGGTTTTTACAAATAATCATCACTATTAATTTATAGTCCAGTCTGTGTGCAGGTGTGTAGATGCGTCGATTATTGACACGCATCTCTTTGTTTCTTATTCTTTGGTCGATGTTGTTGTCATTTTGACGTCACTTGGTACAAGACCTCTGATTAATTCACTGCATCTTGACATCACTTCCTCCCTACATCAATCTTCCTTGCTTTGTATAAGCGACTGCAACTGATTCCGAATGAAATCAATTATGCTTTTTCTTCCAGGGTATCCTCTGGTGATAGTAGCTCTTTCATTGGCTGTATTTTACGACAGTTATGGAAAAGGGAAAGTGTAAGCTAGTATTTAATTTTGATTATAGAATTACTTCAGTTAGGCAAAGTAAATATTTTTAGACCTATTTGTTTGTTCGTTTGTTTGTTCAGTGCTATATATGGTGATCAGCTCATTTCGTTAAACCACAATAATTGAGTAACACCTACTGGGGAAACCCTAGTTACCATAACTACAGTTCACAAGAATATTTGGAAAACTGGAACTTTTCTATAAAGTTAAAAATTTTGCATTCACTATAACCTGATATTCTTACTTGAAACACGAAGTTGAATTAACATATAGAATTTCAACAGTTAACATGATTAACATATAGATCTTTGGCATTCCGACCGCTTGTCATACTGTTGAAGTAATTTGATCTATTTCACTAATCATTTGATCATAATAATTGACATTATTTGGTTTATTTGGCTTGCAGAGAATAAAAAATTTGGTTCACTGTTCTAGGAATAGAACAGTGACTAGGTAGTCGAATAGTGGTAAGACATTATCCAGTGGCCACACATTACCCTCCCCACAACTAGATAGATAGATAGATAGATAGATAGATAGATAGATAGATAGATAGATAGATAGATAGATAGATAGATAGATA
>JANTCA010001251.1:0-32863 GCA_024741275.1 Chironex yamaguchii
TACAATGCCATTCTGGACCAAACTTTGTCTATACTCATCTTCACTTTCGACGTTGTTTTCATTTGGCTCTTCTCTTATAAAGTTCTGTTCATCAGGCCTCGTGTTTTCATGGCTTGCAATGACGTAATGAGGGTATTCTCCTTCTTCCGCCATATCCGCTTGTTCAGTGCTGTCAATTTTATCTCCGGGCTGAGATTCAGTCCCAAGATCGTCCTCATCGTTCACAACTTTACCAATAAAGTTAGAAGGTGTAACTTTACGTTCATCGGTATTTTGACTTTTTATCCAATTGTATGTTGGTTCCTGCAAATGTTTTGTGGGAACTACATGCCTAACTGTAGCACCCAATTGTCCTATGTCAGTATGCCTATTTTGTAGTTCACCTTGACCTTTATAACGAACAACAGTACTCGTCTGGCCTAGGTCACCTGCTGGATGTGCGAGTGTATGGACATGATCTTTTATAACGATGCTACTTTGGCCCAGATCACTTTTTACTTCTGGTTCCATGTTAAGTTCTTCCCCGTTAAACTCATCATTGTTTGTTTCAGTTTTGTAACCGCCTGTTTTATCGTCCTCTTCTTTTGTCTGTGTCATTGGTTTTGGCTTTCTTCTAATGACCGTGCTTGATTGCCCAATATTACTGCGCAATTCGTGTCTTCCATTCAGCTCTTCGTGTTCTAGATCAATATTATCTTTTAAATGTTGATCTACTTGAGATTGGGGTTGCAAATTCGTTTTTATAATAATTTCAGATGGTTTCTTAAAAGTGTGCATTATGTTGCTCTGTCTGTTCCTTGTATCATATATGTCAAACTCAGATTGCCCTAATGGTGACGGCTTTTGGTCGATTTTATATGAGGTAAGTTGAGCATCTATCAGCGCCTTTGGTCTTTGTTGATCGACAGTGCTTACCAACTCACCATTTGTTCTGTAATCCATGGTATTCAGATGATCATTTTTAAAATCGCTGCCTATGCCTTGTATTCTCTCACTCCCCGATGTCTGTGTTGTGGTCTCCCCTATGTTTGGTCTGGCAAGCCATGGTGGGATTCCCATGTCTCGATGGAGCATCAAGTCTTTGGTAGAAACAGTATAAAAGGGGGGAGTAGGACGCGATGTCGTTTTTAAATGTGTTGTAATGACCCCGACTTGGCCAATATTACTTGACTCTTTGACCTTCTCATGTCTACTCTCCTCACTAGTGTCTTGCTGAAGATCTGGTTGCATGGTGGTTCCAAATTCGCCACGATTTGTTTTTACGTTTTCTAATTCCAATTTAGTAGTACCATCTTGTCCCAAATCAATTGCATTTGCTTGTATAGCATTAGTAGGATTAATGTGACCAGTATGTTTGACCTTGATACCACCCAAGCTATTTGAGTCCAGCCAGGATGGTCGTTGCTCAATATCTTCAAATTGTAATGTATTGACAGTCCTAATCAATTCACTAGTAGACGATGATAAAGTTGTTCTAATGCCATGTCTCGGTTTTTCACTTCTCCACATGCTAGCTTCCCCTATATAATGCGGAAACTCTTTACTTTGTATTCTGTTTGCTTCATAGGTAAGCAGCACCTTATTCGGTGAATATGTAGTCATTGGTCTGTTTTCATTTCTGTCCGCTAACCATGGTGGAATATTTCCAGTTACAATCATGTCTTTATGTAGTCTCCTGCTGTCAGCTTTAGTGCCTACGTTTAGTAGCTGAGAAGTGCTTATTTCATCCTCACGCAAACTGTTTTGCCCTTGAGCTTTGTTATTTTCCTTCTCCTTTTCTTGGACATCATCAAATGGCCAAACATGGGTGCGAGAAACTGCAGTCTCCGGCTCCATAAATTTGCCATTTTGTCCACCATCAATGCCATACGGCGCATAACCATCCATCTTTGTAGCCTGGAGCGACGTTTTAGGACCAGCCCTCGCTTGACCACCCTCTTCACCACCAATACTCACTGCCCTATCGTCTTGTGCTTGTTCTTTAATAGTTGATGCTCTGTACCCGAAATCATCTTGTGCTACCGTGTGACTTCCAACGTGATCCTTTCTGAAGATTACTCCAGTTTGACCCACATTAGACTGTCTGTTCATTTGATCGATCACTGAACCATCGCCGTTCTGACCACCAATGTTGTTGAAGTTCGCTGTATTTTGCTTTATGGCACGATAATGGTCACCAATGTATGTTTGTGCGTCTTTTTCTCTAGCATTTGTTGTTTCTTTAGGATTGAGACGTGCGTTTTGTTCCATCAGCTTTGGGTGATCTCTACCTTGGCTCTGGACAACTGCCCCAGTTTGACCAATATCACCTACCCATGGTGGACTTTGGTGGCTCCCGAAACTGTTATAATTCTCTTTGTCATCAACATGATCAATAACGGAGAATGGAGACACGTCCTTGCGCAATACTGCCCCAGTTTGACCAATATCACCTAACCATGGTGGACTTTGGTGGCTCCCGAAACTGTTATAATTCTCTTTGTCATCAATATGATCAATAACGGAGAATGGAGACACGTCCTTGTGCAATACTTGAGTTTTACTTCTTCCATCCTTACCGCCAAACATTTTCATATTACCATCGCTGTTTTCATTCGAAAAAGTTCCAGGTTCACTTGTTGGTTCAGTTTTTTGGATTACCCCGTAACTTGGTTTCGTCATAGCTCCAGTTTGACCCACGTCACTCAGCCAATACGGTCTCTGGTCGTTTTTGGGGTGAAGAAAGAAATCTTTACTTTGTATATTAACACGGTTTACTGGTAATGTTGTAGTACTCATCTGCCCTGGATTTAATTCATTCGTCCATCTCATTTCGTTGCCCATTCTGTTTTCACGTTGATCTTGAATTCCTGAATAATGACTATTACTTGAAACTTGTTTCTGTACTGTTCCAAATAGTCCAATATTGCTAATCGGTAGCCTATCTTCTTGATCTTGACTTTGTAGTCCACTAGCATCATAATTCTTGCTCTGTTGAATATGAACTGGTCTTCCTCTAGTAACGATTCCAGTTTGGCCAAGGTTACTGACTCTTGCTGTCATTGCAGAATGATCATGCAGACCAACTGCATTTGATTTTGCATCTTCCGACTCAGGAGAGTTCACTGGATTGGACAGCTTATACCCTATGCGTTGCTTACTTTTTTCGTTCTTTCTGTTGTCTTGAATTTCTTGCTTCAGTTCGGGGTTGTTATCAATGTTTTGGCGTTGGTCAGAAGATCGTCCCTCTGAAGCTAAAACAGGAACATCCTGCAGTGAGTCATGAATGGTTAACTCCTTAGCGTACGGTTCTTGATCAGGTGAAACATCGTCGTGTATAGCCACTGTAAACTTGGGACCGGAAAGAGGGCGAAATTTGTATGGCAAATTATTTGTGGCAGCGTTGCCTTCTTCAGTTGCCTCTACAACCTGGATAGGGTTTGTCCACGTGGTATCAGTGGCAATGTAATTTTTAGTGTCCAGTTTTTTGGCACCCAAGTCATTGTTAGTACGATCAAGTGGTTGAAAAACTGTTTGATAATTTGGGACAACATTGATATTTTGCGGTGTTTTGCCGTCGTCTTGATCTGGTAATTTACTTGTTTTCGAAGGTGTACTTTTACGTATAAAATGCCCGTCATAGCTGTCATCTTTAGACGTTGGTATTCCTCCATAATTATCTCCACCGTGTGTATGTTTCTTTGCTGCTTCAGAACTACTCACATCTAAGAGATAGACAGTAGAATTTGAGAAATTGCGTTTGATACCTGCCTCATTTGTACTAAATCCAGAGTCCGTTGGTCTTGTGTTCATTTTCACTAAAGGTTTGAAGTCTCTAAGCCAAGGTGGCACTTCTTCTTCTCTTGTCGGTTTCAATTGCTTTAGACTGTCAAAATTTCTCATCGTCGCGGATCTAGCAGAGGGAATATCCGATGCGGTAAACCTTTGATCAGGGAAATATCCTCTCGGTTTATCACTTGGCAATGCTTGTTGTTGTGCACTTAGCTGCTCTTTTTTGTCTTCCTCTTTGGTTTTCAATTCTTCCATTCTTTGCTGGTTTGATTGCATCTCACGCCATCTGTTGTCATGATCACCATTGATCAAGGGATCTGACGGAAACGGTTTATAAATTCTGATTTCTTGACTCACTCTTGAAGATGATGTAGTTTTTTCACTGAGGTGATTTATCCAGTGCCCAGTCTTCTCGCGTTTGTCCCCTACTTGTGTATCGTCATCATTAACAACTCTTATGCTGTCTTGCAAACTTAAAAACTGCTGTGCACTTACTCTCATAGGTAATGTAGGTGCTGAGTTTTCTGAAGTGTGTGGTTGATATGCAGGATCTTGGCTACTACTTTGAGTGTACCCAATGTCCTTGTTTGCTACTTGGTATGGTTCAGTGCTAAAGGGACCTTCTTTATTTATTGGTGGACTCGTTTTGTCGTACAAGGTGTTGGTCTGATGCTCCCCTTGCGCGATGCTTAAACCGGCAAAGGGATTCTTTCCGGGCCATGTGTTAAATTTCAAAGTAGGTTGCATCCTTGTCTGTAGTGGGGAAATTGTGGATCCGCGTATCTTGAATACACCATAAGTAGTCTTGTGGTACATTGGTGTCACTGTGGTACTTCGCGCAGAAGGAATGTTGACCATTGCAACATCAGAGCTGCGCATTGGTGTTACCGTTGGAAGTAGTCCAAGGTTCCCAACATCACTTCTCGCCTCCGATTCGTGAAACGGTGATGTTGAAGTCTTTGAGCGTCCGTTGTCGTTGTAGTCCATTTTAAAATAGTCTGATAAAGGATCATCTGGTGTAAAGGTCGATTTGCTTGGTATATACATTTTCTTAACTGACGCGTGATCAGAGTTAAAATCCTTTTCCAAAGGTCTCACCACTGAAAGACGGGGGAAGTATCCTGATGGGCGAACATCGGTGATTTCACAAGATTGGACCGATTTACACGTGACAGTGTAACAATACCTCAACAACATAAAGACCACATTACATTTTGGGTCATCACAGCAAAGTTGTACACATTCACGGTCATGTTTAACTTGTCCGTGCCGTTTGATATCGCCGGCATTCTTCTGATACTTTAATTTTGATCCAAATGTTAAAAGTGTATTATAACAGGCTTTAACTTGGTTCCCAATGCTAGAGTTAAATGGGCCAGCATACTTATCTTGTTCCCAGGTGCGGTGATGTACTAATTTCGATTTAGTTGTCAATTCATAGTCATTATTAAGATATCTGGTCGGCCGTTCATAATTTTGTTGCTTTGGTGTTGTAGTTGCGAGTTCCCTTGCTTTGTTGAACATATAAACAAGAGAAACGTTTGTCTCGTTACCTCTGGCTTGTACAGGCTTGCAAGAGTCAGCGCTGTAGCAGTTTACAGAATAACAAAATTGCTGTACTATTAAAGCAACGTCACAAGTTATAGATATGCAACAATGTTCAATACACTGCTGTATATTTGATACATGACCAATTTCGTGAAATTCACCAGAACGTTTGGCTGCAGCTAATGTGGTGCCAGTTAGTATTTTGCCATGTTTACAATGGATGATGTTTTGGTATTCTGAAATGCCTTTGTCCTTACTCAGTTGACGTTTTGGTAAAGTTGCTAGTGGGAAAGGCGTTGTTTTGTATTTTGTCCTGTTTATTTCTTTCAAATGCTCTTTAAATAGTAAGGAGGCGTCTTGTTTCTCTGGTGTCATGGCATTTTCTGTGATGCTATCGTTGCTGTGCTCGTCGTTATTTGTTGCATCATATGTAGTAGGCTGCATAGATGGTATGACAAGCTGTACAGACTTTTTTTCATGGGCCACAAGCCAGTTCGATGTAATTCCGTTTGTTACAGATTTACTCTTGTTATTCCGTAATACATTTTGCATACGTGTATTACCATTTTCGTCATTGCTGTTATTTAGGAAATTAAGACCTATGTTTACATCCTTTTCAGTTTGAGTTTCCTTGTGTAAACCTTCCTCAGCCGATCCCAGTGTAGTTAGAAAAAGGGAACCTTTGCCACTTCGAGTGTTACTCTGTGGCTGTCTTAATGTTGGCTCGTAAATGTTACCTGCATCTATTTTTTGGAAAACTAGACTGTTGTTTAAAATTGACACTGTATTTTCGTCTTTAAAGTGGGAATCATTACTTACTTTATTACTGTTCATTATCTTACTTGTGCTGATCTTCGAGAGATCTGTAGAATCTTCCATTCCTAGACGTCTTGCTTGTTGATTAAGTTTGTCCAGATATTTTAAGCCAGTGATTTTTGAAATTGTTGTTCTGTAATAAATTCTTTTTGTAGGTCGAGACATTGTTGGTAACTGATCTGGATTGTTCTTTGTAGTTGTATTGTAAGGTGCGACACTTAATGGCATTGCTGAGAGATGGCCACTAGTGGCATTTGTTAATGATGTTCTGTCATCGTTGCTATCTGTTACATTCGATTTAGTCATTGACAGATCTTCATGCAACACATCGTTTCTTGTTGTTTGTCTTGTAGATGCTGTTGGCACCAGTGGTGGTCTTGAATCACCTAAGTCAGTATTATAAGAGGTCTCGGCAGTATCAGTAGGTTGACGATCAGGACGGAAAGAACTTGACCCAGATGGTACGTTAGTGCCAGGTTTAGTATCATCATCTTCGCTGACATATAAATCAGGAACCTGCAATACAAACTTATCTGCTACACTATCATTGTCGTAATTAACATTAGTGTCCAGTGCTTTCTCAAATGTTGTATTCATGTGTACATTTGTTGTACGGTTCTTATTCATGGAAGTGTTCGTAGAATTGTTGTTTATAAATCTACTATTGTCTTCTAAATCAGGAATCCTTCTCAACTCCGGATCCTCACTTAGCGCAGAGTCAGTTAGTTTCATGTTTGTACTTTCTTCTTGATCCATAACTCTGTTGAGTTTGTCACTGATGTCAGCAAAAGTGATAGTAGACATAAGCTTTTCTTGCGCATGAGACGGAGTAACATCAAGGATGGTGCTGCTTGCAATTGGAAACTCTGTCGATGGTGTGATATCTTGGTATTCATGAGATGTATTGGGCATGTGAACATTGCCAAGTGAGGACAGCTGTGCCATTCTGCCATAATTACTATTGTCTTGATCTCCGACGTCCTCATGTCTACCTTTACCGCTGCTTGTAAAGAGGTGGAAGCTTGTCACTTTAAGCGACAGAGGACCTCCTATGTAGGTCGACGATGATTCTGTCTTGACGGAATTGTTTGACGTCTCTGTGACGTTTTTCCGTTTGACAAAAATAAGTCTTGGCAAATAATGTGACGGCTTTGCAGGCACAGCACTGCAGTACTCGTCAGACAGACAATCTACTGAAAAGCAGACGTCTTTAAGCATAAACGCTACGTCACACGAAGGGGTCGAGCAACATACCTGGGCGCAACGTGCATCACTCCCCACCCTGCCCCTGTCCATGAAATAGCCCGACTCCATGCCGTGTCGTAGCGTAACATTGTAAGAGATCGGGCTAAATGAACAAGAGAGCAGGGAGTGCAACTCCAGAGAGTCACTGTGATGTTCAGATCCTCTTTCAAGTGAGTGACCATGAAATCCCATTGGCGAATCCTCTTTCCTTGAACCAGAGATATTCGCTGTGACACTCGGAGAAGCGGGGAGTGAAGTCGTGCTCCTTAGCCCACTTTTTGTTGACGACTCCACAAAAACTTGCGTTGTTGGTGTAAGTAATTGTTCTAAAGGATTTAAATTGACTTGCAAAGGTGTTGGGTGCACTTGAATTTGACTTTCCTGCTCTCTTTTTAAGATATTACTATAATCAGACACACGCTTAACTACCGTAAACTCTGGAGTGGTAGCCACTGTTGACATTTCAATGTGCCCGCTATTACTTGGGGATAGTCTGCCTCCCCCTTGGTTGAAGCTAGTGTACTCTTGGCTTGGAATAACTAATAACGGACTAGGTCCACTGCGTTGAGAAGACGGCTGTGACTGCTGATGCGTGAATAATGAGGCTGTTGATGTAAACGAGACAGACGCCAGTATCGGAGTTGATTTTAAAGTAAAAATTGGAGCTGAGGTAGCGAAAATGAGAAAACCCTTCCTTTGTGGTGCATCTGTTATGGACGACTTTGGAATGGATATTGTATCTAAATCTGGGATTTCTTGTTGCTTACGTCCACGTCTCTCGGTGATGTTGGCCGTGTCAACATCTTCAATCTCAATTGACTTAAACCTCAACATAAAAGCCAGTGTAGGATCAAAATTAGATGGTTTAGCCCTAATCGGTCTGCAGTCTTCTGTGTTCGTGCAATGGACGAGAAAACAACGATTTAGCAGCATAAAGGCAACATCACACCACATTTCTTTACAACATTGTAAAATGCAGTCCTCCATTGTCTCCACCTTGCCTACTGATCGATAACTGCCCAAGGTTAGTCCATTAACGAGTGTTGTATTGTGCAGAACGTGCGAGTGCGGACATAGACGGAAAGGACTTATAAGGTTGATTTCATTCGCAACGATAGCATCATCGTCTTCCTCTATAAATTTGTCATCTTTTGCTCTCATGGATGACAGAACATGTTCTTGTTTCACTGCTACTTCATGAGCTTGAAGATCACGGTGAACTGCTTGTGCTTGACTAATAGGCTGCTCGTTAAACCGTTGCGAAAAAACAGAAGTCGAGGACATACTCTTGTCTTGATGCGGCGTGCTCGTAATGTCGCCCAAATCCCAGCTACTTTGAAATTGCAACGGAGAAGGTGTTGTGCTCAGGGGCAGTGCGATTACATTATCTTTGTCTGACATGTTCTTTGGAGGCCATACTTGGATGGAAGAGTTCCGTAATTTAATCGGAAGTTGAATCTTTATCACTTGCTTGCGGTTAGATACGAGAGTCAAGGATTTGTTAAATTTATCAAATTTTCCTTTTCCAAAGATTTGTTCAAATTTTTGCTTGAGTCGTTCAAACATCATGTTAAAAGTGCTGTTAAACATGTCTTGAGGTACAGGTATAACAGCTTTCTTTTGCAGACTTACACTTGGATTTTCTTCAGAGTGGGGAGTTGCTTTATCAACAAAATGTACAGTGTGTTGTGACGCTTTTGAAGAGGCTATTTTTTTGGTGTTTAGAGTTGATGTTGCATGCATATTAGTAGTACTGATCTCTTCAAGTTTTCTGTTCCTTGACCAAGGTGTACTAAAATGATATAATGGATTTCTTTGGATGTTGTTAAAGGACATGAGCACAACCTTGGCCTTTTCCAATTTGACGAACTTATCAATAAGCGTCTGAAGCTGACTTGCTAATGGCTGAATCCTGCTTGCTCTTGTTATCATTGTTGTAAGTGCGTTAAACTTAGACTGTACCTCGTAAACTGCTTTATTAATATTCAACTTCTCAATTTCATGCTGAATAAGTTCCTTTATTTTTGATTGTTCTTCGTTCTGTGATCTGTTAGCAACTCTCAGTACCTCATCTTGAGACTGTTTGACACCCTTAAGAAACGTCTTCATTGTCTTCATCATATCATCTAGATGATCAAATTTTCTATCAATGCTGTTCGCTGCAGCGGAATGCTGATGTGATTGCACTCCGTATGATGGCAAAGAGGTAGACGTTTTCAAAATGCTTAAGAGTGAGTTTACACGCTCCAAAATCTCACTCTTGTAAAGGAATTTATCAGCATAATGATGTGATGACAACGCATCTGTACTTTTGGAGAACATCTTATTGTATTCTCTGGAAACTTTTGATGGCTTTACCATTTCATGGAAATTGACTGAAGGAAAAGGAGGAATTGAAATCTGCCTGTGTCGTGTGAATTTCGTATATGCCGGATAAATAGGCTGCGTTGATGGCGTTGATTTAATTCTTTCTTCGGCACTTTCACTCAGCGGCCTTTCCATGTTATCATTGAGGTAGTGCTCTTCATGCATTAATCGAAATTTGGCGAGTGCTTCCATTATTATATTTGAAATGTCTGCTTTGGTTAGCTCATTAGTGTTGATACTTGTCGACGTGTGCAGTAATATTTGATGCGAACTGATAATTTCCGATTGCGATTTCGATGTGCTTTCGGTAGCAGTAACCATTTGATCATGATGAACAGAAGTTCTAGCCACGAGGCCAAGTTTGCTGACGATGAAACTAGCTACATCTTCAAGCTGAATGTGATTTAACGCAGATAAATCTGGTTGAATAAGCGGTCGCTTAGAATGCTTGTATCCTTCACTTGGTAATGGATGGTGAATGACAGAGCTTTGCACCAACTGAGAAAGCTTACTTGCAAGTTTTTGCTGATTTTTGCTCATGTCTTGCAATACCATCACGACGCTATTGAGAATGTGTTTGTTCGATGAACGAGTCTGAGCTGCCTTTAACTGTGAAAGTTCCTTCTGTACGCCTTGAAGTGTCTTCAAAAGCTTAAAAAAGTAAGGGTTCTCTTCAATTTTGTGTCTTTTTCTTGCTTCTTTGAGATGAGACACGGTAGAGGAGCGTCTGACATGAAGAGATGTATCCTTCTGTCGCATCGAGATGTAACTTTGATCCTGTTCACTATGATGTTGACTATTGATATGGTGTGTTCCCAAAGCCGCTTCATGTCTTAATCTGTCTCCGAGTTCGGACGCTTCTGTTATTCCATTTACCGACGGTGTCAAAATGTGATCTTTCTTGTAAGTGCTCCCTGGAAGGATTTTCTCAACAGAGAACTCTATACGAACCGCTGATGCGTCATTACTGTGAGGTTTACTTGTATTGAGTGAAGAGAATATGTTCATGTGGTTATGTGTGTTGCTGTCAGTGTGTTTGACAACGGACCCAGTCGTATCTGCCTTAGATTGCCTGATTCCCTTGCGTTTTTGCAATTCGCCTTCAATGCTTGATACCATACTCAAAGCCGTTAGTGTTTCTGTTGTCCCACCAAATGATTTTGTATTCTTCCAGTCTTGCGTTGTTGATGGTTGAAGATGGACTTCTGTGCCCTGTTTCTTATGTACCGTGGTAGACTCCTTGATATGATACTTGTCTTTCTGTGTGTTTCTTTTCTTTGATGTTGTTAGTCTGTTCCAATTTTCAGCAGTTGTTGTCACTGCATGGTTGGAATGATTGTGATTTGATCCTGGTAAAGGCGTTAGTTTCCTATGTATTGAGGTCGGAACTTTAGGTGATGGTTCATGATTTAGAAGCGGAAGGTATGTCAACGGCTTTGTAGGCTGAGTAAATTTGTTGCCAATGCTAGAATGACTTGGTGTGATGTGCTTTGGCTCCCTGCTTTGTACTTTGTTAGCCTCTGATACATGCTTCGTAGACTTGGAAGTGGGTTGATCTCTTCTCCACTCTTTTGTGGCTGGCTTTTCTTGTAAATCACTATGTTGACGACTGTGTGCTGTCGATAAGGCTTGACGATGACTTCGTTGTTGGTAACTTTCACTATGTGACACGGACCCTACTATCTTAATGGAGTATTGTAATTGAGTAGTTTTCTTATTACTTGTAACGCCATGTGATTCTTCATAGTCTGTGTTTCTCGTGTGCGTAGTGTGATTCGCATTTTTATATTTAACGTATTGGTTCTCTTGCTCCGAAGTTGCGATTGACAGTTCCGAGTTATGTACATACCCATCATTTGGTTTTACACTCCCAATGTCTCCATAAGCATGGTAGGTATGAAAATGCATACCGTAATTTTCAGCTGCCTTGGTGTCCCCCGTGGCATTATCTTTGTTACTTATCTTGTCTTTCTTGTTATTAAAAGGGGAAGGTGTCTGTGGTCGGAAGGTGGGTGATTTTGGTCGCTTTGAAATACCAGATGCAGCATTATAATTATGTTCTTGCAATTTTGGTATTTGATGTCTGGCTGCCGTAGTTGGTGTCTGTTGGTCGTGGTCGAGAAGAGCATTCACTTTGACTGTCTTTGATATCTGAATCAAAGTTGTGGAGGATCGATGCTTTGTGTACTTTAGAACATTATAGTGTGAGTTATTGTGACGAATTATAGATTCATAAAACTCCAATTCAGAGGTATTTTTTGCTACAAAAACGATCCGAGGTTCATAAAATACAGATGATGCTTTGGTAATGGAGCATTTGTCTTTGTTCATGCAATAAAGCATGTAGCAATGAAACTTGAGCATAAAAACGACATTGCAACTCTTCTTTTCACAACATTTGTCGATACATTGTTGAGTTGACACCACTTTCCCTCCGTCGAAAAAAAGACCTGATCTTAGCCCAGATTTAAGAACGGTATCATGCAAAACATTTGTTGTTAAACATTTATGCACAGAATGATCTTTGCTTTGATTGACTACGTTGGTATTCTTGTAATCGAAAAATTGACTGGACAAGCTTTCTTGGTTTGTATTTTCTTTGTTTCTTGTGATACTTGCACCTGCTTTAGTTTTTAGCGAAGGGGTTAAGTGAACTTTAGACAAATCGTAGGGTCTGATTTCTGATTTATGTTCATAATTTGACGCTTGTGTCGAGGATATAGTTACGCGTTCTTGCTTAGTAAATCGAGCGTGTTGATTATATTTCACAGTTGCAGTAGGGATATTTGTTGTGCGCCCATGGCGTGAGATGGATGCTAAGTGCGTTTGCTGAGAGAAAAAGAATTGTTCCAGTACGTTCATGGCTTTGTCGCCTTTTAGTTCTTCAGTAGTAGAATGGTTGCTTGATTTCGTCCTTGCCGGAGAAGCTGGAGTAGGCATCAGTTGGGAGTAAAAAGGATTAATACTTTCCGGAAAAGCATTAGGCACTTTTGTATGTGGTATATCTAAAATATCGTCCAGTGCCTCATTAACAATATTTTCCGAAGGTGCGAGAAAATATACATTTCTAGTAGGTTTTAAGCTGGTGGATTTGGTCGGTGAATAGGAGACATTGCTTTTCAATTGCCGAGGGGCTGTAACTCTAACGTTTTCTTCTGCTAGAGTATCTACTATTGCACTAGGATAGACGGATGCATAGTATGTTGCCGTTTTTGAAGACTTCAATCGGAGCATGATGTTTTCTGGAGTTTTAAGATTATTTAGGATGTCAAACGGAGACATGAAATTGTAAAATTCAGGTGCATGTGAAACCTGTGTTGTGGAATGGATAATGGACTTCTGGATTGGCTTTGAGGGCTGAATCATGTATGGAGTGTCATAATGTAAACTTTTTGACGTGGAAAGGTCAGTTTTAGCTCTTTGCTTATAACTGGATTGTATTTCATTTTCTGCAGGTGAAGGCATAATCTCAGCTGACTGTTTTGTCGCCCAAAAGTGATAAGCAGTGGTTACAAAAGCAGGTATTATGATGTTCGTTGCAGATAAATTGAGCTGATGGCTGATTATCAACCCACTATGCTCTTTCTCTGTGCCTTGCTTGTAGTGTTTCTCATCGTTTTCGGTTTGCAATGGAAATTGCCTTTTTGGAAGACGTTGTTGCTGCTGTTGATGTTCTCCTAGTTGTTGTTGCTGTATGCGTGTCTCTTGCTGCTGTTGCTGCTTAGGTTGATTGTCTCCTAACTGTTGTTGTTGTTCATGTGCCTCTAGCTGTTGTTGTTGCTGCTGTTGATGTTCTCCTAGTTCTTCTTGTTGTTCGTGTGCCTCTGGTTGTTGTTGTTGTTGATGTTTTCCAGGCTGACGGTTTTGTTCTTGTTGTGCCTCTGGCTTCTTTTGCTGTCCATGTGTTTCTAGCTGTTGTTGTTGTTGCTGCTGTCCATGTGCTTCTATCTGCTGTTGTTGTTGCTGCTGTTTATGTGCTTCTTGTTGTTGTTGCTGCTGCTGTTGTTTTGCATATGGTTCTGGTTGTTGTTGCTGTTGAGTTTGCTGTGGTTGTGATTCGAGGTTAAATGTGATACTCGCACTGATAATTCCTTCCACTAAATTTGTTATACTTACCGTCGGATGTCCTTCACTTTGATTTAGATCATGAAAGTATTTATTTACCACTTTCATCTCCAATGTTTGATTTTGGTCCTTTCTCAATGGTTCCCTGTCTTCTCTCCATGTCTGATTGTGATCGGGTGTTCCATTTGTGTCATTTTCGTTAAGAACCGAAGTTAATTTTAACCAGTGATCTTGTTCTTCTTTTGTTTGTATTTGTGTTTTGTTGGATTTCAAGACATGATTAGTGCGTTGATCATCATAGAAGTATTGGGTTTTATTTTCCTTTGATATGGTGGCTGATTTCCATTTCTTCTCCATTCCATGGAATAACAAGTGAGTATCATTGGCTTCAGTCTTGTGTTGATTGTGGTTACTATCGTTAAACTTTTGACTCTCGTTGCCAGGAACTTCGATGTGACTTTTTTCTGAAAGAAGTATAATCAATTGAGAAGCGTCGGTCTCATTTCTTATATCCCCTAAAGATCCAACGTTGGGTAAACTATTTACGCTTTTCGATTGCGATGTTATATTTTTATCATTTAATATTTCAACTATAAGATCACTTGCCGATGTCGTTTCATTCTTCTTTGATTTGTAGCTTTGTGCATTTTCATCAAGGTTAATGGTGGGCATCTCTGGATGTTGTAGGCT
This sequence comes from Chironex yamaguchii, assembly GCA_024741275.1. Taxonomy (NCBI): domain Eukaryota; kingdom Metazoa; phylum Cnidaria; class Cubozoa; order Chirodropida; family Chirodropidae; genus Chironex; species Chironex yamaguchii. The sequence continues at coordinate 14,503 of JANTCA010001251.1, forward strand.
AGACTTCGTAGTTCTGTGTTCTTTGTTCAATTCTTGTGAAATAGAAGAGACTGAAATAGTTTGAATTAACTGACTTTGTGTTACCGTACTACTAACATACGTGTAGCTGCTGTTTTTCGCCGAAACGTTTATGCTAGAATGGTTTGCACTGTCACTTTTTCTTTCAAATGTGTTTTCCGATGCCACGCTTGTCCTGTTGACATTTCCCTTAACAGATTGCCTTGAATTAAGGACTACGGTGGTTTTAGAATGAAATATGTCATGTTTTTGATGATGTGGTTCTTGTTCAGTTGTACTGTGTATATCTACTCCATTTTGCCACGTAAGCACTATCATTGATCTAACCTCCTCTCTAGCCTCTGAGGACATTGTCGGTAGAGGAGTTGAAAGCAATTTGAGTGATGATGCCAAAGATCCCATTATAACTGAAGACGACAAGTCCTCCGTTGCCTTATATGCGACAGTGCTAGTTATGAAATCACTTGGATTAACCTTCATTATTTTATCCAGTGGTAGCTCATACGCATCATCGTCAGTGACAATATTTAACTCTGGTATGTAATTTTTAGGTGGTATCAGTATAACACTAGAAGGAATTACCTGAATAGTAGGTGTCATTACTGATAATGTTCTTCTCGAGTTATATTCAGTTGGACTTAGACCAAATTCTTTGCTGGTAGTAGATATTTCGATTTTTTGTACAGTACCAGAGTTTGATAACTTCAGTGTAGGCCGTTGATTTTTGGTCTCCGCCAAATCTTTTTGAGCCAAATCTTTGTTGGTGTTTACAAGAGAAGGTTCCTCCAGATTGAGTTGATTGTTCGTGTCAGAGGTCTTTTGCTTTTCTGAAATCTTTATATTTAAATTAACTGTTTCACTGTCATCCGTCATGCTATTTGGAGAATAGACCTTGGGTGGTACTTTGTCTTGGGGATTCCTTACTACGACCAATCGAGGGCGAAAAAAGTTAACCTCCGGACGAACAGGTTGACAAAGTCGTATATTTGTACACTGAACAGTATAACAACGAACCATCATAAGTGCTATGTTGCATTTAGGATCTTCACAGCACCTTTTAGCACAAGGTAGGATGTGCTTAATTTCATTATGACGTCTAAACTTGCCTGCAAGCCAGCCACCGGACAGTACTCGTTGATACATTACATTTGACAGTGAGCATTGCTGTTCTTGAGGAGTGGGAGAAAGAAAAGAAGTATAGGAATCGTATGTTGCTCTTATTTCTGTATTCCCCTTTCCCGCAGCAGTTGCAATATCTATGGCAGCTGGCGTAGTCGGTTTCGACACAACGGGGCCTGTCAAGCCCTTACTGACATTATTAGAGCTACTTTTCGAAGGCAGAAACCTACGAGCTGTGCTGTTGCTTGCATTAACTCCTTTGGTGTCCTTCCTGTTCTCTATACCCATTTGTGTTCTATTTAGATATGCTACAGTTGTTTTGACAATAATGTTATTATTTTTAACTGGGCTACATAGCTTATAATCCGGACAAGTGACAAAGAAGCATTGCGAATTGAGTGTGTATGCAATGGAGCAATCACTTGAACTACAACATTTGGTAAGACATTCTTTTATGCTCATATGGCCACTCTGATGCCTGAAGATGCCTGCGGAAAAGCCACCATGTAGAGTAAAACCTTCAAGGACGGTAGCAGCCTCTAAACAGGTGGAAGAACTTGTAGACTCAGAGTGGGAGGTAGAAACTGTTGTCTGGATGACGTAATGTGACAAATTACGTTTAGAAGAAGTTGTGTTAATGCTTGATTTTTGTCTCGAGGTACTTAGTCCACTTAATACTTTATGTTCAATAGATGGGGTAATGGAGGATGACATAGACGTTGTCTTTCCACTCGCGTTTTCCGGTGATACTTGTGTGCTATGAGTAGTGCTTCCTGAAATCCGTGATAACACTGTTCCTGTTCCCATGTTAAACACCACAACTCCGTCTTCGTCCTCTTCATTAATTACTCTTATCTTAGGTAATGGCAAGACAAGACTTTTTAAGTTGTCTGTCTCCGAGATGAGACTTGGTGTTTTATTGAAAACAAATGACAAACTGGAGCTTAGTTTCATGCCAATTAGTCGTGGGGTAGACAGAAACAATTCGGCAACTCTTGCTTTCTTCTCATCCTTGTATGATGCAGTTGGGTTTATATCTTCCTTTTGAAGGAACATGGTGAGATTCTTGTCTCGAGATCTGGCAGGATTGTGTTTCGATGTTTTGACTTCTTCTAACTGGGACACGTTATCTGTTGCCATAAGAGAAGGTAGAATTGATGTACTGTTGTTTAATTGAAAACCAATTGATGCTTTTATAATGGAGTCTGCCGTCGTAATCTCTGCTGTTAGCTTTTCGCTTGGTTTTGTAGATCCACCTTTACCATGTAGATAGTCCGGAGAAGCTGGTCGTGAGGAAGACAGAAAAGAAAATCTAGTATGGTCGACCTCTTTATCAGTTCTTGCCTTTGTTCCTTGCAGTATGTTCTCCGATGCCTCTAAAGGAGGTAACTTGGAATGCAAGATGAAACCTGTATGAAGTGAAGAAAAAGCTGCATTGGGTGGTGAATATTCAAATACTGAAGCTGTTTTAATGATGCTGTGTTTTAAACTATGGGTTATGCCGGATCCTGCCAAGCGTTGAGATTCTAGGTTAGAGTCACCAACGTTAATTTGCTTAAATAGTTGTACAATATCTACCTCCTTATTGAGATCTGGGAAAAATTTTAAGACAGTGTCCCGTTTATCTTCATTAAAGACTGAACTTGTTAATTGATGAACAGTGAGTGTAGGAACAAACTGAATTATAGGGTATGGTAGCTTTTTAGTTATCTCATCTGTGGAATGATCTCTATTGTACTTCTTTTGTGGAGAAAAATCTGGAACACTACGTTGGGTTGATGACAATGCTATTATTTCCCTTTCGTAAGCCGGTGATATTTTGTCAATATCCACCCCTGACAACTTTGAAGTGTAAGTCCTAGTTGATAAAGAAGCGTCATTCTGTAAAGATATCGGTAAATTTGTAGCAAACAAATGTTTGTTCGTTTTGGTATCCATGTGCAACTCTGAAATCACGTAAGAACGTTGAGTTAATGAGCTATTAGTGAGTGTGTTAGTATAAACATTTGCGTTGTCTTTTAAAACATTCTTGGTCTTCGGCTTTACATCATTGTTGTTGTCTGATGTGGTAGAGACGACTGCAACCTGCTTGCTTCCGGAATGGAACCTGGTTGTTTTACTTTTATTGCTGAGGTGCAGCGTATCTTCTTCGTTCACAGAGGACGATGCTTTTAGTATCATGTCCCTCTTTTCTATGTTGTCAATAGAGCTAATAGGTTTGCTTTGTGTGTATCTTGCGGACTGAATGTCAACCACTTTGTAGCTCTCAGGTTGATTCATATCACTCGTTATCGAACCAGTGTGACTGTGAATCTGGAATGGTTCGTGTTCAATGCCGATGTTAGTAAATGAAGCTTTTGCTTGTGCTTTAGTGGTATGTTGAGGAATATAGTTGCTATAAATTTGGGATGGTTGTTGTGTTAATGCCGGTGTTGATACTAGAGAACTTCTTTGTTGAGGCTGTGGTACATTCGAAGAAGGTAGAATGTTTAGTAGCAAACTAAAACTATCTTTCTTTGGTTCACTTACTCTATCAAGAGCACTATCCCTGTCTTGCATTGCAGGAAATGTATGAGTTAAGGAAATGCTTGAAACTGATTCATATATGGCCTGTCTTGTTGTTTTCTCTGATGACTTGAGTTGTAGGTTCGTTTCTTGTATTTGGATGCTTGGCACTAACATGTACCGATGCCGATGCGAGTTATTAGCGATGACTCCTGATTCTTCCATTTTCTCTTGCGAGCTGCTTGTGGGTTTTATCATGCTATCTGGTTTGATTTCAGGACCTTCCATGATCTTTTTTAGGGCGTCAGTTGCTGGCGGCATTTTCTCCTTTGTTGCTGTGGTTTGTGTAATCGTAGAACTTGCAGTCGGTGTTTCGTCACTTGAACTAAGTCTATAGTGATTTCTTGAGTCTCTCTGTAACATGTGTAATTGAGTCTCGTTGACTTTTAATTCAGTGTTGATCGAAATACCTATTTCGTTTGTGTCGTTTGATTTGGAAACTGATGAATAAGAATTAGAACTGAGAATTTGCTGCTGCGGATTTGAGTGATTTAGTACCTGTTTTAAGCTACTTTGGACTAAGGTTGAAGTGGATTGGATAAGGGACTTGCCCTCCGACCTGTGCTGTAAAGCATGTTTTGTTGTCTGCACTGGCAGGGGCAAAGAATTAGTTGATTTTGTGAAAGACGCAAAGCTTGTTGTTAGCGCTGTCCCCGTAATTGGCACGGTCATTTTTAATCTTTCCTCCGCCTCTGTTTTCGTACTTGATACCATTGTCAAGTGTAATAGCTTTATTTCATCTTGATGGCTTGAGTTTTCACTGGAACTTTGTTTCTCGGTCAACTCTCTTGCAAACTGTATGATGTCTTCTTGCTTATCGAAAAACTTTACAATATGACCTTTTTTCTGCTCATTATCTTGAAGGCTGACAGTCCTGTTTTCTTGGGACGATCCCAAAGATCTTTGTGAAGAGGATATCCAAAGCATTTGAGATATTGGCTCGTAGATATGCTTGTTAGTTGTCGCTTTACCATTGGTTAGTTGCTGTCTTGACAAAGACATAGTCTTTGTTTCGACGAGCTCTGAGTTCGTATGTTGCAAGTTAGCCATGGTAGATATCGCTGCATACTTTTCCTTTCTTGATGTATGCAGTTCTTGTGGGACGGTCAAGTTGCCTACCATCAATGTTGTCATCATTAAAGGACTCAGTTTGTTTAGTGAATTCTCACTAGTTGCCTTTACACTTTTAACTGGACTATCATACAAATTCACCTTGATGCTTGACACTCTAGATAGATTTTGTGGGTTTTCGATTGCAGTCTGTGAGTACCTAGAATTCTGAAATGATTGAACCTTTCCCATTTGATCAGCACCATTCTCCTCGCGTTGATACGGTTGATATGAAAGACTGGGAATAATTGATGACGTTGCAAGAACTTTTAGAATGATTTGTCTTTTGCCGTTATCATTAAGATCTAACGGTAATGCATTAGAGATTGTTGTGGTTGTGGTGTCCTTTACCAAGGGAGGCAAGGAGAAAAGCAAGTTAGTCTTTTCTTGGTCTTTACCGTTTAATGAAGGTGAAACTGTTTGGTGTTGGCTATATGACTCAGTGATGCTGTCATATCTTTTTTCAATAGATTCGTGTATCTCTTTTAACGAATTAGAGGTTTGAGTTACTTTACTGCTATTACCTGTTAGTAAGATGGAGAACGGTGAAAGCAGAAACAATGATGATTTTGTATATTGTGGTTTTGTTATTAACTTGGGATAGTGTAAAGGTCCAACTTGCGGTGTTCCTTGATAGCCCTCTAAGGAATGATTTCGAAAGCTAGTCATCTCCTGGAGATTGGGTGAGTGCTGTGGTGATTTATAAAGTCTAAATGAATTGGATGGGGCTACAATAGTTGTGACTGTCCATTGCTTGCTCTTTGTTTTTTCTGACTGAGAAAGTACTTCTGTGTTGGTCGAAGTCTTGACTGTCGGTTTGTTGACATCGTGAATTTCCGTCTGTGTTTCACCTTGTTTTATAGTCTTGATTTGTTGCTCAATTACATGTAAAGTATTGTTAATGTATGAGGACATTGATCGTTGGTAAACTTCTGGTCCTGGATTATAAGCTGACGTTATGATAGGAGCTATTGCCACAATAGGTTGATTCTTGATTGCTAATGAGTCGATTGGTGTAGTTATTGTACTGTTGTCCTTGAACCCATCTTCGAGTTCAACTGTACCAGTAAACACTTCGTTTCTGTCGACATCTTTATTGGTTTTTTGTATCCTAGAATTTGAAGAAGCGGTGTCTCTTGCCCTTGTTGTTACCGAAGTGTAATGAAGTGTTATGGGGAAACTGTTTGTCTTACTATACTGAGTTTTGTTCTTAATCTTATCATTTGGTTCTTTCAACTCTTTTCGGACATTTATCTTTTGAGGACGAGAGAAAAATAAGTCCAATATCGTGTCTTTCCTTCTTACAATTGTATCTTTATCTTCTTTTGTTGGCAGTGAACCTGAAAACTGTCTGTTGGATAAATCTGCCACAACCTCTTCACTTTTGACAGGATCATCCCCGCTTTTATCACTTGAAGTTGAGTTCGGATTAATTCGTCTTCCCTGGAGCTCTTGCAGCAACAATGCCATCGCATTTTCACTATCACTAAATACTGCTTTAACGTTTTTGTCGGAACTATCTTTTTTGTCAAGAACAGATGCAAAGGTATCTTTTTTATCTGATAACCTTAGGGTGCTTCCGCTGTCCGTTAAAGCAGAGGTAAGAGAGGGTTTTATGTCACTAACTGCTTTTGCCCGAAGGAGAGGGGGCTTTTGATCGTCAAAAGATCCAGACACCAGTGGATACTCTTGCATCAGCTGTTTCACGATGACGTCATCTGTGTTTTGTAGATCCTTCAAATCGGTTTTCAGCTGCGATAATGTAGAACTAGTTAAATTAGTTATCACTGGTTGCTTCGTAGCTTGAGTATTCAAATCGTAGTTGGATTGGATTGACTCAGTTGTGAAGAAGGTTCTGAATGTGTCCAGATTCATCGAAGTGTTTTTCGTATTGTTATATACGTGACTTGCAAAAGCAGATTTAATTGTGCTTGCTGCTGTCGAGGAAGGAGTATGCTGATACGAATGCTCAGGATTGCTTGAAAAATAACTAAGATGTTTCGAGGAGTTACTTGAATGGATTTGACTGATCACATTTCTTTGATCTCCAAACTGATCTGAAGGGGTTAATATTGAGCTGATTGAATAAATTTCCTGAAGTAAATTTGTTTGGCTAGGACTTATGACATGACTAACACTTGGTAGGAAATAGGAAGTTCTTATTGCTTTGGAGTGTGTGAAAATGTCTGTTGAATATTCTTGACCATTACGATCTTTAGATAAATGAACATAGGTTGCATACAGGTTGTCTGTAACTAAAGCAAAACTGGCTATGCTTAAATTCAGTGCCTTGTCATTCGGAGATTTGTGTTGCTGTTGTTGCTTGTAATCGAATTCCTTGGCGGAATATGTACTTGAGGTCCATGGTGTACTCGGCATTAGTTTGATGTTTATTGGCCCTAACATGTCACTAATTCTGCCTTCAGTGTTTTTACCAAGGAATTGTCCATTTTGTACTTCACTATTTAACGGCATTGAATACCCTAAGTATAATGTGCGTGAGGGTCCTGTTGATTGTTTGTCAGTTAAATCGTAATTTTGGCTAGAGCTAAATAAATGCATGTCATCCTTTAATGACAAGCTAGGTCGTCCCCCTAATTTTCCTAACGATGACGTAGGTATATTGGTTTTAACTTGGGGGATATCCTGTTTTTTAACGTTATGTGGCTCTTCTTGTATCGTTAGTGTTATCTCGGATTTACTGCTTCCATCCGTGAAACTAGAGTTATGATGTATTTTGCTTGCTGATGAATGTGTTGGCTCAAGTGTTTTCTGTGCTATTTCTAAAGAGCTAGATGACTGAACGTTGTTTGTAATCGAATGTAAGTAGTCATTACTGTGTATGGTGAATGTGGATGCTACCATCCTGCTTCTCTCTATTGCACCTGTTTCTATTCTAGATGTTAATGGCCCTTTCCCTGTTTGTTGCAAACTAATAGACCCAACCTGAGACATCATGCTGCCACTGTAAAGGTTTTCGCTGGAAATCAAGTCGTGGTCGTGTAACTCTTTCTTCTTCGTGAGTAACTCAATTGTTTCAAAACTTCGTTCTTTTGTCTTGATGCTTGATTGTATGAACAATAATTTGGTGCTCGACTTACTTACATTGTGTTCTTCATTGCTTGACGTTAGCTCAGACTTCATGTCATGATTAACATTTTCGGTACTAGCAAGCCCCAAGCCATTGATATCAGATATCTTACCTGACGAATCTTCACCGTCCGACGAAGCATAGTGCACATTTTGCAGCAACAAGGGGAATGTATCTTGTAGCCCAAGGTCTTTATTCGAACTTTCCTCATTGAAAAAGGTATCAAGTATATCAGGAGGGACATTCTTCGGTATGGTAAACACTTCTGGCCTATAACTTGTTACCGACAGAATCGCTGTGGGACTCTTTTCGATCATATCCATCATGATTTCCTCTATATCTTTGGCAACATTTTCGCTTTTACTCTTCTCCTCGTAAGCTGAGCTTCTTGGATTTTTAGAAACCCTGTTGTTTGTAGATGAGCTATGTAGTAGTGTTTCGTTTCTAAGACTTTGTTTTTCATCATATGAAGTTTGCAGGAATTTACTTGCCGGAGGCACAAAGGAAATCATAGGTTTCTTTTGAAGTAAACGTCTTTTTTGAAGGACTTCAAGATCTGTCTGCTCGATGTCTGTTGCTACTTGAAAGTTGGTTCTACTCATTAAAGGAGGAGTTGGCAACTTACTGTTGGACACTGAGTTGAAAATATATGTGGAATGAAGATGGAAAGAGCTCTGTACGGGTACATCGTTAGACTTGGACAAATCATGAAATTTGGAAAGAGAATTTCTGCTAAATGTTTCCCCTCTCGAAATTGGTAACTTTGAATACTTTCCTGAGGCAGTCACTTTGATGGAGTTATTCGCTAGATGTGTGGGGAACGGACGTGATGGCGATACCAAGTCTGGTTTTTCAATGAACGTGTTTGAGGAACTCATTTTGGCTCCAGAGTTTATGATCGCACTGGCTGTTATTTCGTCTGTAGAGGTTAAAGGCTCATTTGATTTATCAATTGAACTTGGAAAAATGTTTTGAAAAGAAATATCTGAGTTTAACGTATGCGTTATCACCTTCCGAGAAGTCTCTACTGGTGAAACTTGCAAACGAAGTTCTGATTGATTGCCTACCAAGTTTATTCCTTGCAGCCGTGTTGTAGTCACAAGTGCGACCGTTTGCTGGGAGTCAACTGTGGAATCTGAAGTCTTACGTAGCTTTTCTGGATACCTTACTGGTATCAACTCATTAGATGAAGTGGATGTAGGTCGTGTAAAATAATTTTCAGTCTTTATTGAAAATTCCATTTGCTTTGAAACAGGATATAGTTTATCATTTGATAACTCCATGGTTACGGAAAGTGTATGTGATTTGTTTGCTCCCTCAGTAATTTTATCCCTTATTAATGGCCAAATTTGATCTCTTTGCTGTATGTCCCCTTCAGTTGTTACTGACGTCATCATTCCTCTCTGCTTGATGGGCTCTACTTTTGACATAATTAGCATTTCTTTATGTGCAAGTGACGCTGCAGTAGCTATTGTAACTGAACTTCTGAATCCATTCAAAGCCATGGCAGCGCTTGACGTATTTCGGGCATTAGATACACCAGAGGACAGAAGTTTGTCGTCCTCTGTAGTATGGGCCTCAGTATCATTAGGGTTATGTTTATTGATCATAAATTTTGATAGTAAATTCAACTTATCCATTATAGCAGCCAACTGGACTTCATGTTTAGTCGATGTCTCGTTTGCTAGGGATTTCATCCGATCGCTATCTTGACGAAAAGCTATCTCTGCTTTGACAATCGCATCAAGCTTGCTGACAAGTTTCGTCAGATTGCTAAATGACCTAGCTGCACTGCTTTCGTTTTTTACCAAATTGTTTATCTGTCCGACAAGGCCTTTAATCGCCGGATGAGATGCAACCACCTGTGTTATCTTATCCAAATCTTTTAGGAAGGAAAGCCGATTACTTTCTACGGACGAGTTAAGTGTCTCTTTGGGCATATCTTTAATGTTTGTTGAAACTGTACCGTTGTCATCAGTCCTTGTGCTGCGAGATGGTTTCTTCCACTGTATTTGCTGGGTTGAAAGAATAAAATTCTTGGACGTTTCCGCGCTTGCACTTGATAATAGTAAGGTAGAGTTTTTGCCAGCATGTAGCGTGGTCGGCACTAGGATAAAGCAGTCATCAGACCTGCTTACTGTGCTGTTTGCATGAGACTGGATATGTGATGCATTCAGAACTGTTGTCTGAATACAAGAAATCCCTGTTGGCTCCGTAGTTCTTGGAGGTGTGGTACCGTAAGATGCAATAGACAGAATATATATTGACCTATGAAGCAATGCTGAAGGCGTTTGAGTTGCATTCGAAGATGTAAGCTTCCAACTTAAATCAGTAATTGACTTATTGTTAAGCTCCTTGTCTTTAAACTGAGGTATCTGGTCTCGTTTGTCATGCCAGTTCTGCTTATCATCCAAGAAGTCCTTGCTAAATGTTACAATTGCCTCAGATGACTTAGACGAAATAGAGAATTGTGCTGTCAACTCTTGTTCCAGAAGAGAAGATTGAAGTGCATTTGTATTTTGGAGTTTGGAAGTGAGGTGATATTGTGAAGTCCTGCTAGGTTGCAGCCCTTCTAGATATGCATACACGCTGTTGTTAGTAACTGTCTGTAAAATTGTTGTAGGGTGAGATTGGGATGTTGATATTGTATTGTTAAGAGGTGCATGAACACGAAATGACTCACTTTCGCGGCTGGACGCTTGCACTATAACGTTTTTCGTAGACCGTTCCGTTTGTCTGGGCTCTTCCGCGTTTTGATGATTAATGTAGGATTCTTCCGGCTTGTTAAACTGATGGGAACTTGTGCGTGATGCTTGACTTCGTAGCATCAGACTAGGAGATGGCTTTATTTCAACCATTAAAGGTGCTTGTGTAAGTGAACCAAAAGGAACGTAAGTTGTTGTCTGTCCATAAATTGTTCTGTCCCCTTTAGGTATTGTGCTTGGGTCACGAGCCTTGACAGTAACTGAGCTTTCTGAAACAGCTGTATTTATCATACTTTGCACCAATTTAACAAAAGAGACAATTTTGCCAGAAACAGTGGCATAAAAGCTCTCCGAGGGTGGATTACCAATTGGTTGTTTTTGACTCTCTGTATCTCCTGATGTAGATACAAGTTGAGAACCTGCGTCGACTAAAAGAGGGCCAGTCTCGTTTGCGACAAGTTCAACCTCAGTTTCATTGGACACGAGTGACGTTTCATTTGTCGGCATTTCTTCCTCTACATCACCACTTTCGTCCCTGCTGCTGTCTTGTCTATTTAGTTGTCTCGTTCGCTTTCGTATTCCTTCTGCAGCTACGTTTCTTACCGTGATGCGGTTATCACCGTGATCATCTCCTAGAATTCGTCGTAAAATTTCTCTTGCTTCTTTGTTTATATTGCTCATTTGTGAATCTAATTCGTTTTCTACTGGCATGATATGTCCTGTTACTGTAGGCTTGGGTTGTTTTTGTGTTTTCAAATGGTGAGTCAGACGGCTTTTGTATCCACCTTTAGTGTGTGATGATTTCAAATGCTTATGATATCTAACACCTTTGCTAAGGCTGTCCAGAAAATCAAATATATGATTTAAAAACTCAGAGTTTGAGTTTTCCTCTTTTGCAAAGTGCCCTGTTTTACCAGAAGAAAATTCATGACTTTGTGTTGCTTTTGATAAAATTGTAGTGTATCCAAATAGTGGTAGTAGTGGTCGGTTAAAGTGGTCTACGTTGTCTATTCGTGAAAAGTTGTCTTTAGCTTTTTGCAATTTTGGTACCCTATGTATTGAAACATTGTCTTTGATCGAAGTCAGCTTGGAGGATTTTTTCCAGTCAAACGAACTCAATGGATAAGATTTTTTTGGTGATGACTTGTTTTGGTGATACTTGCTACGCTTGCGTTCAATCTTGTTCTTCCTCGAATGCTTCAGCTTGTGATCTGTTTGATTAAATTTTGATTCGAAAGATATAAATAAACATACTGCAGTCTTTACTAAAGTACGCTTCACAGAAAAGAGTACATACTTTATACCACGCTAAAATATCAGTAACAACTTATAAGTCATTTCATTCTTGAGTTTCAACTAACTCATTTGATCGACGCTTATATGTTATACAGAACAAAGCTATTTTAGTGTAAAACACTCTTTGCACTAAAGGCTATCTTACAATCCTAACAAGCAAAAAGTGATACGAAGCCTTCTCTTGGGAACGTTTTGGTTCCTGTCTTCAGGAACCACATGGTAATAATTTTATCTCAAGTGTAATGATACTTATATGCCATATATTGTTATATTTGGTAAAAACAGTGCCCTAGTTTATTTTGTCATACATGACTAATGCCTTGTAGGTTGAAAACTCGCAAATGGGTAGTTTTCTTCTTCAAAAGTGGCTGTAGGGCTACAAATTTTATGTTTTATTGTTCATAACACTTACCCAACGGCACTACATTTTTGTGCGTCATTCTGCAATTAACATACTTTCTACTTAAACATTATGTAATATTATTTTCATGATAAAACTTTTGAAGGCTTCATAGGTCCCTTCTGTTGGCTTTTCATATCCTTTAATCTTCCTGCAAGGGACACCAAATAGGATTAATCGTACATAGGTAGTTCAACGTCAGACTGGCTTAGCTTTCGCAAACCATGCCTGAGTGTTACCCACGAAGAGTGAATCTTTGTTTATCTCTAATCTGTGACTATATGAAATATTACCAGATTATCAATTAAAGAAACTCATCTTACCTTTGAGTATTTTAATTCTCACGTATGCAATACGGGGATGATATCGAGATGGCATCGCCTGTTTGGGCTGGCATGTCTCCTCGGATTTGCAAGTTACAAAAAGACAGTTTGTTTCCAACATAAATGCAACTTGGCATGCCTCATCAGCACAGCACCCCGTGTAGCAGTCCGTGTCATTTTTTGTTTTCCCTTTGAAGGTAAAATTACCAGAGTTTAATCCATTCAATAAGACAAACCCTGTTTTCACAATAATGTTCTTACACTCATTGCTCACCACTGTCGTGTCCTGAAGAGATTGAGAATCGGAGACTGTCGATATGGGTGGAGATATTTGCTTGCTGGACGAAAAATACTGTGAATGCTGGTCCCTTGCTTCTTTTAGAGACTCAGGGGTGAAGAAATCGCGGCTACGGAGATAAACGACTTTCGTATGGAATATTTTCGTGTGGTGAGAAATTCTGGGCAGGCATCCATCTTTGCTGTAGCAGTAGACTAAAAAACATTCTTTGTGTATCATGTAGATCAAATCACAAAATGGAAACCCACAACATTTTTGAATACAGTCATTAACATCATCCACTTGTCCCTTGTAGGTAAAATGGCCGGCTTTATACCCTCCTCGCAGGGTGACATCATCAAGCACGTCCGAATGTCGACAGAGGGTAGCACTTGGGATTGCTGGAGTATTGTCTCCCTGGTTTGCATCAATAGATTTGGCTGGTTGCCTAACGATGAAAGCAGCAGAGACCTTATATTCCTCTCCCCGTTTTGCTTGCACCACTGCACACAACATTTTGTATGTGCAGTGGACATTATAGCATCTTTTCAAAACAAACATGGCTATATCACACTTAGGGTCTTGACAACAGTATTCCATACACATTGTCATGTCTTTCACTTTACCTTGATATTCAAAATGGCCGGCCTCTGGGCCTCCGACTAATGTTACACCATGATGAATATTATCAACAGTGCATGTTGTGATGTCATCTAAACGCGTCATTCTTGGTGACGCAGATGTTACTTTAACTTGAGGAATAAACAAGGAAGAAGAAACAAGGCTTGTTTGGTTATAGTGAGGTGTTATATAAAGGATATGAGAAGATGTTGATAGCGATTGCAAAGCCATCCTAATTGTGGAATTTTTGTTGATCAAAACTTTAGAATTGTTTGTAACACTGTCAGCTGTAAACGCACGACTTGACAAAGGTGGTACTTTCGAGGAAGTGTAACCCAGTAGTTTAGATGCACTGAAGGTTGTTGGCTCCGGACTTGTCGCTGTTGTTTTATGACTCGGTAGAAGAGAGAAGATAAACAAGCTTGAATTAAAATTGGACCCGATGCGGTTTGTTGTTGTATGAAGAAACGTCGAGGGTTTCGTAATTTGTGATTTCAAGCTAATAACAAGTGAATGTTTTAATGTAGTATAATTGGACACTTTTGCGGATACTTGGCTGAATGAACTGACAGACATCTTGATACTTTCTCTCACTGAAGGATTCAGTCTTGCTTGAGCAGATATGTTTTGCAAGATAGTAGACTTGAAAGAAGGGAAGATTACAGTCTTTGTTTGGTGGGTTGAAGGGCTCTTTGTAAAGCTTGAGGTATTTATCTTTGCACTAGATGAGATGTTTATGTTGTGCACATCACTTTTATTTAATTTCATGTTTTCCTTTTCTTTAACAACAAGTTGAAATAAAGAAGACGCCATTTTGTCAGGTCTCAGCTCAAATTCCTTATTCTTCATAACCCTCACTACCGCTGGTATAACATCACTCAGGTTAAGGTGTATATGGGATAACATAATAGACAAATTGGCAACCACTTGCTTGATAAATGGCTGTGAAATATTGACAACAGTACCATTGACTGTAGGGACGCGAACTGCTGTACGGTTTTTTTCATATTTTGGCGCCAAGTGTTGCTTGTTGGAGTTGTTGAAACTATCACCGTTGATAATAAAGAACTGGGATGGATAATTGATTTTGATGGCAAGGACGGAATCTTTCTGAGCTTTTTCTGATCGTGTATGTTGTTGATGCAGTTGATGACTTATCCTGTTCTTGACTGTATCAGTAAGAAAAATCTCCAAATTTGAAGCGTTCTTAACCTCTTCAAGTTCTACTATACGATGATGTATGGGTCTTTCCATATCTCCAGCCTTTGTTTTTCCAGGTATAAAAGATAAACCAAGATTTGGAGGTGTTTTGTAAATCATGGAAATACTTGTGTCGTTTGGTTCACGAACCTTGATAAGTATTGGAGAGTGGTGTTCATTAGTTCTTGTTGGCTTAAGCTGACACGAACGAGCACTGAAGCATTCAACCAAGTAGCAAAAATTGCTGTAGAACATTGCAAAATTACACCGTGAAGAACGACAACACTTTTTTACACAATGCTGATAAGAAGGAACAAACAAAATGGGTAGAAACTGACCAGCTTTAAGCCCAGCTCGAAGTTTCTTGTGAACAGCGATTTCCAATGGATGACAGTCTGTTATCGAGTGTGAGATATATGTTGATGCTGCAGATGCTGGTATTATGGTTGTATTGAAATATGTTATATTTGCCTTTTTTATGTCCTTGGTACTATTTATCCTTGTAATATTTTCTTTTGATTCCTTAAGCGTTAATTTGAGTATTTTTCTTAGAAATGCTTGCCTCATCTTGTTTTTCAGTCGTAATTTTCTTGGATGCCAAGATGCTATGTTACCAACAAGTGTTGTGTTGTAATCAACTAGGGTCAAGTGTGGGAAATGTTTGCTTGTAAAAGTAACTGGATTTCTCGAGTGGACAATATCTATAGCGGGAGATGGAGAGACAGTCGAAAAAGTTTTATTGCTGTCTATGCCATGTATTCTTGACTTGTTGTTCCCTGCTGTTGTATCTTGATTTGTTGTTTGGTTTGTAAACACTGTGAAGTGAAGGTTGTTGAAACTTTGGGAAAAATTGCCGGATGAAGACGGACTTTCAGGAGTCCCCGTGTTTATTTTATGTTGAACAGTCAAATTTACCGTAAATTTTTCCGAATCGGGAGGTTTCTGTATGAAGAGAGGTTTTGTTTTCCTAAGTCTTTGAGTTGATTCTACTTTCCCCCCTTTTATACTTGCTAATAACTGATTTCTTTCACGGTCGTCTCGAGTACTATTCTGCTTGATACTTGAATTTGATAAGTACAAAGATACTAAAGGTGACTGTAGACGTGCTTTTACAAGTTGTAAAAAGGATGTTGTCTGACGTTGTGCGTGTTTGGTAGCTTTCAGCATGTTTTGACTGAATTTTGCAAGTTGGCTAAGGTTCTTTTGCCTGGTATTGTTACCTTGAGACCCGGAATATCTTTGTAGCAGTATCTTGGTTTTGTGGTGGACGGATGTGCTTTCTTTCAAAACGTTATCCATGAGGGTACCTAAGTTCTTTATGTTGCTTTTAGATTTGGGCTGTTTGGTTGTGTCTGGTATGGCTTTGTGTTTGTGTCCTCCACTAAAGTGTTTGCCATATAATACTCTCAAAAAGCGCTCAGTTTGATTGTGCACAGAGAATACTTCATGTAAGATGTCTTGTATCGGGATGAATGTTGAATCATTCTTAACGAGTGTCATAAATTTTTCCGCATTACTATGTATTTTACGTGCTTCATTAACTAAGCGACTTTCTTCTGATCTTAGCTTCTCATGCGCGCCATAGAAGTCACGAATTATTGCACTCTTAACGGTTACCTGGTGGATGCCTTTGGTGTGAAGTGAATCCTTTTTATGCTTAGAAGGCGACTTATCGACATGTTTGTATAACAAATGTGTACTGCCTTTCAGCTCAGCAGAGGAGTCTTGTTCTACAGGCCTTTTGTTTAATGTGTCAAAATTGGCAAGTTTACTAAGAACCTTTCCTTCCCTCGACCTAGATTGTGTCAAGTGTTCTTCATTTTTGTGCTTAGAATGCATATGTATGTGTTTCTCAGGCATTTCTTTTTTCTTTCCCTCTTTTAAAGGAAAGTAATGCCGACCAGGCATACTGATAGTTCGCTCTTCAGGCAGAAGCGAGTGAAATGTATTTCTTTCGTGATCTTCTACACTAACTTGATCCTTCTTGATAGGTGCTGATATAGTAAGGTGTCCTACATTTGATTTTGAACCACTGATGGTATTATGAGTACTCATCAATGGCGGGGAAGTCAGATTCAACGATTGAGTGCCATCATCTATTACTTCTGGCATTTCAAAACTTTCATACAGGCTATCGTTTGATAATGGCTTGGATGAAGAAGAGTGTCCCTTAAACATTTGTAAGATAAGTTTTAGTTCCCCGTCTGGTTCAGTAATAGTTGGTGACGATTTTTTTCGTAGATGGCTCTGACCCAAAGCACTTCTAGCAAGTGCATTATCACTTAATATTTTCCCTTGTCTATCCTTATGGTGGCGAAAAACCTGGAGTAAAGCCGTTTCCATACTAGATTGGCTCAAATTGTGCTTGCTTTGAAATGCCTTTATAAGGCTTGAAAAATCGTGAAATGATTGTTTTGTGCTTTTAGTAGATGGAGCTATTGCTGTATTGCCGTGAAGGTTGTGAGCATTTGCTTTTCTGTTGCCTTTTGATTCATCAATTAATCCTAGAAGTTTGTCTGTGCTAAATGTCTCGCTAAGTACTTCTGCAGCTCTAAGAGGATTAGCTTCCATTTCGATGTTAGCACTGAACTTATGATTTTTTTGTGGTCGGTCTGGATGTTGAAGTTCTGGACGTGGATATGTAAGCTGAGACGCATTTAGGTGCTTCCTCAGATTTTGCCTGTTTTCATTCTTGTTGTCTTGTATGGCAAGTTGTTTTCTTCTTAATACCTTGTTTTCATCCACAAGTGCTTTGATTTTTATTGCAGTAGTTTCAATGTTCACATTGTTTCCATTGGATATTGTTTTGTTATAACTCATTTTTTGCTGTTGTTTCATTTCATTTCTTCCTCCTTTCATTGTCTGGCTAACTTGAATACTTTTTTTATCTTTTGAACTTGTCCTAATACGCGTTGTTGTACCTGCTATTTTTCTTTTCTTGCTATTTTCATCCGCTATTCTGATCATTGCCCTGGTAGGATGTACACGAACTTTCCCCCTCGTGATTAGGAATGTTGGCTCTGGCCATTCCACAAGTGTTTTACTTACCTTTACTTGTTCTTGACTTGGACTTGCTGCTCCAAGGGTATGTTGTTCAGTTTTCCTATTTCCAACGTTATCGTTTTCTATAAACATTTCCTTAGATGATTGCCGTCTTTTGCTCATGAATGTGTTTGTTGTTTGATTAGCTTTTTCATCTTTATGAAATACTCTTCCAGTTGAATCCCTGTTAATTATCTTTCCTCTATTTCCCTTTTTAGCATTTCTTGTTACTTTCCATGGCGTTGGCCGTTTTTCCGTTCTTATTCTTGTTGTTGCAAGTTGCTTGATCTTTTTGGGTCCTGCCTTAGGCATCCGGAGAGTCGGGTGACTGTTAATTATCTTTCCTCGGTTTCCCTTTTTAGCAGTTTTTGTCACCATCCGCTGCGTTGGCCTTTTTCTTGTTCTTTTTCTTGATTTTGTTGTTGCAAGTTGTTTGATCTTTTTGGTTCCTGCTTTAGGCATCCGGAGAGTCGGGTGACTGTTAATTATATTTCCTCGGTTTCCCTTTTTAGCAGTTTTTGTCACCATCCGCTGCGTTGGCCTTTTTCTTGTTCTTATTCTTGATTTTGTTGTTGCAAGTTGTTTGATCTTTTT
>JANTCA010001252.1:0-12128 GCA_024741275.1 Chironex yamaguchii
ATTACAGAAATAACATATACAAGTGAATGAAAGAAATAACATATAAATGGAATGACAGAAAGAACATATACAAGGGAATGACAGAAAGAACATATACAAGGGAATGACAGAAATAACATATACAAGGGAATGACAGAAAGAACATAAACTAGGGAATGACAGAACATAGAGATCATTGAAAGGTTCGAGCAAAGAACATAGATATGGATGCAGGAAAAACATGGAAAAAACTAAAAAGAACTAAGAAATCAAGAAATAATTTCGTACATTTCACCTGTGTATCTGTCTTGAAAAAAAATCTCATAGTTACTTTGGCAGCACAAAGATTGGAAATTTCCTTGACATAATTAAACTTCTGAGGCAGCCCACAGAGATTTTATGACGGTCTTTCTAATTTTATCAGGGCCCTGAAGAGGCAAATGGAGTGCTTTCTAGCTGGCTCGATGATACGGATTAGATATGTTTTCACTATTACAGTTTGTTGAACTAGCGAAAAGGATCCTAGGACGAAGAACCCCACCCACTGTACACAAAATACTGGCAACCCCTTATGAAATGTGTATTGGTGTACAGTTAAATTATAAATCCCACGTTGCAAGGCTGTAATGTTTTTTAAAGAAAAGTCTGTGTTATGTGCAATTTTGTGTAAAGAGTGCATTTGTTCGTCCCTACAAACTTTACATCTTTTTAAGACCCGCATTAGGGGGTTGTTTGTTTGACGAGAAGTTACGGTCTGGAAGTGTTCATTTCTTTGCATTAGCTTCCATATTTGCTTAGATAGTTCGGTTTCACTTTGGTACTTCTCGCTTGTTACACACCTTGATTGGTCCCAGTACCAATTCATGAAAACTCAAGCATCGGCTCCAATGTACTACCGTTTTGCTATTCCTTCATTAGGTGGTAACTTTCGCTCTACACACCACTACTGATTCGAGGGAAGATCGTCTAAGTGGGTATTCAGTTTTAGTGCGGCAGTTGCGTGAAGTGTTGTTTTGACGGTAGTTGCTTTGTTTTTCGTAGAAAGGAAACAGCTGTGTAGCTTTTCATGTCCGGCTAATAATTGCGGATGACCTTTCCGTTGCTTCTGTTGAAGAAACATGGGAGAAACGTTTCTGTAAGATGTGATTATGTACGAAGTGGTTGTCCAGAATGTGGAAAGGGGTGCCAGCAGTGTTTGATTTAACGTAATAGGTTGGGTTAATCCAATTGTATGCATATTTGTATGTCTGTATGTTTGTATGTTTTCATGTATGTACTTATGTATGTGTGTCATAAGGGAGGTAAAGCAATTACAACAATTTAAAATTTGTCTTCATAAATATATTCGTTAATTACCCCCATACACCCTTTTTCTATAGAGGCTTAACAACATTGATGATTAGTTATAAAGAAGTCACAAAGTAACGTAGAATAACATTGGAATCACGTTCTGTTACCTTACTATGAATTCTTGTTCATAACCATTTAAGCATTAGTCAGAACGTATGGGTGCAAATATTGAATTTAGGGGGTTCACCTGCACCCTGTGCACCCCTGTTTATGGCCTCCTATAACAGTACTAGTACTTGTCCTGCAACGCAGCAATTGTATAACCAAGCCATCCCACCCAAAACAAAAATAATCAGATGTGCTGCTACATCAATCAGCAAACTGAGTCGCACAAGCGTCATGTTTAAGGACTATTGTGAAAGGAAAAAATGTCTATGAGTTTTCAAGTCTTAATTTACTAGACAACGTTAATTGTCTAGTAACCATAGCATATAGATTAGATGTTTTAAGTGTAGCTTAGAGGGTAAGAAATACCATCCTTTTTGAATATGAACAGTATTTTTGTGGTACAAGCCTTGAAAATCGCCTTGAGAATTTGCGAGAATGCTCTAAAAACATACTGAAAAGCTTTTTTCGTCTGAAGCTCTTCAGACTAGCCAGAAAGGAAAGTATTCATATATGGCAACCGTATAAGAAATATAAGAAATATGCATCGAAACTAAGCGATTATAAACAAGAAAGAAAAGAGACAGGCAAAATGAAGAAACAAAGCATTATTGGAAGAGTCCAAGTGAAAAAAATGAACTTTCTACCTACAGAGTACTGGTTTCCTTGT
Source organism: Chironex yamaguchii (assembly GCA_024741275.1). Lineage (NCBI taxonomy): Eukaryota > Metazoa > Cnidaria > Cubozoa > Chirodropida > Chirodropidae > Chironex > Chironex yamaguchii. Next base: position 2,105 of record JANTCA010001252.1, read on the forward strand.
TTTAATGTAGACCGACTCCAATACAATTAGATGAAAGGACGATCTAGCTGTGCCAATATTATTATTATCCAAAAATTAAAGATGCTTAAGTCGATTATTAGCAAATGGACGCCGTTAAAATTGGTCGTCATTTGGCAAAATTACTGCTATCAAGAAAAAGGTTGAATTTAACGCGACATTTATCGGTATTGCTGAAGTTATTTTTCCTAACGGTTTACTAAGAAATAGCCGACCTTTGACAAAGAGCTCCCCATGCAAATTTACTGTTTATTTTCGGTTTTATTTGGCACTTGTGTTGGTCTACACATTGTAAGAGAGCTACGTTTTGTGAAATTACGAGCAAAGATTTTCTGAACGACTTTTATGTTGATTTAGGTATTTTCATGGAGGAGCCGGGTAGATCAAAAGAGAGTTTTCTTGCAGCCTATGTAACCAGTCCTGTAACAATCATCTCTGCTTTACTATGATTGACGACCTTTTTGTTGATCTCTGTATTGTTATAGAATTGACTGCTTTGGTATAGAATAAATGGATTTTATAAAAAAAGACCTTTCGGTTTATCTGCTTGGTGTGATATTAGTGATTAGATTCGTATTGTTTATTTGTATTGGTTATAAGAAATTTCTGTTCTAGGACTTGAAAATGGGTGTGTTTTATAAGCTAAGTCATTTTTTGGTATTGTGATTGATTTTCAAATGATGTACATTCCCTCTCTACTGCATATTCACATGACTCACCACGACTTCATGCTTTTGCTAATATTTACTTTAACACTATGCCCGTTTTATCCCCAAAATTATTTGACGGCTAGTAGCTTCACTTAACACAGTGTAGAGTGTCTTTTGTTCTTTCCCATTTGTTTGTCTTTCCAGTTTTAAGGCTATTATCTTTAGATTTTGTTAGCCTTGTATTAGCCATTTTTAGTTTACGCCATTCTGACCAACTGCCGTGTATTTCACAAAGGCACGCCATCTTGAAACATGTACTATAATACAATACCTTCAGGCTTAACGTAATAAGTCGACATTTTGAATGTCATTGTGTTCAAGATAGGATAGCAATAGGTTTATTAATTGCATTAACTGGTTTTCTAGAAGAGTAATCTGGAAGTTGCGTTGTTAATGCCACAGTTTAGTCAAATTAGCAGAAGTTTAACACAAATGTTATTTGTGGTATGGCGGTACAAATTGGAATTAAGTCCTAAAACCTGTTTGGAAACCAATGTTGTTATTTCTACGCCATTGTTGGTTAGTTCGGATTTTTAAATCACATTGTTACAGCTGGTTGATGTCAATACAAAATGTGATGACTCTAAGACTATCCAGTGTGCGCCATTGCCTGGTTTCAATCTGTTCAAAAATTTGTCCCAGAGGCTCGAGTTTTAGATGACGGAGAGATTTACCAATTTAAATATTTGTTTAAAAGTTGTTGATAACGGGAGAATGGACTAACAGTATGTCACAGATTCTGCCTGTAGTAGTAAAACGTAGTAAAAATTACTTTCACAAGGCAGGATAGTTATTGTTGCTATGATATGGTTATTTGTTAAACTGTTTACATGTTATAAGATATACTTACAAATGTGTGTTATTGTGACTGGTGTTCACATTTGATTTTTTACGCCTGACATTGAAGTTGATTTCACAAGTACGTTAGGACGCTTGTATAATTTCTGGCAACAGTTTTTTGTAATTTATAGTGCATGCAAAACATTTGAAACGACGAATGGAGTCACGTTCAAGGTACATTGTCTAAAAATCCTCTGACAGTAGAGGGTAGATCTTACGCACAAGAGATGGAAAGAGGCAAGACCAAAAGTTGTAATTGATCTATACAAAAAGTCAGTGAGCAAATCAGTTAAATTGTTAACCTACCAGACTAGAGGAAGATTAAAACAAATCTTTTATTCTATATGGAGATCGTTTGTAGACTAATATTTGCGGCATAGAAAATCGCTACTCAATTAAACTGACGCGAAACAGTGTTAAATATTATAAAAAAGATTGACACTTAACAAGCACACAAAAGCTAATATTAACTGGACAGTCCTTTTTGACCTTCTTAACGTATTTATTCTTCAAAAGTAGGAGAGGAACGAACAGCATCATATAAAAAGTCACCTGGAGAGGCATATTTCTAATAACTTAATTGCATGCACTAAGCAAAATTTGCAAAATTTGCAAAAACAATAACGGCAGCTACCATGGTAAATTAATATGAGGTAGGAAAACAAAAGCAAAGGAAAAACGGGCAAAATTTAGAATATAAGAAACGAAAAACTTAAAATCAGCCACGAATGTGACTGTCAGTAAGCCTTAGTGTAGTCCATGAGGATGAAAGATATCCTGCAGTATGTGGCTCATACACTCTTTTAATCTTCAGCCTAGAGTTATTTTTCATGAAAATACCAGCACAAAAATAAGCCTAAGAGAATTGAGTATGGGTTTCTCTTCCGTATGGTTAGCTGAGGTCAAAATGTTCTCATTTTTGCCTTTGTTTTCTTTTCTGTTTGCCTTTTTGTCTTTTCTGTGTTTCTCCCAGTATTTAACGTCTTGCGTTATTTCAGTGCAGTTAATATCTAGTCTTACGTGTTCTCTTGTCCGACACCTGCATTCCAGTTGGTTTTTTCCATAACATTTGGTCTCAATCCTCTGTTTTGTATACATTACCTACACGCCCCCTTCATCTAATTCATCTAAGACCCTCTAGTTCAAAAATTTGTGCTTGGAACGTTTTCATTCCAAAAAGGGTGGTAAAGTTACAGGATTATATTTTTATTTGGTATACACTTGCCCCGCGCTAGTACACATTTGTAAATCATTCAAATATTTCGCAGCTTGCATATTTAGAGGCACTCTTCTGTTCTGAAGCTGGTAGAATCTGATAGAAGTGGCTTTAAATTCGTAATCCAACATCATAAAAGGTGCCTTTTCCTTTTAAAGTCTTCGAAGAATAAAAACAATAATGCTTTGTTAGAAGTTCGTCTTGCCTTATAGGCAATGTTTACTCACATATGATATCAAAGCATGATTAGACATGTTAGCGTATTTGAGTTGGTTTACGTGAAGGGAAATAAACCAAATATTTATAGACAAAGGAGTTTAATGTTGCATACTAATATTATAATATTAATATTGCATTTTGTTTTAGTTTCATTGTTATGTCTATTACTCGTTACATATTACGTTGATTTGCTTCTTTCATACTGGTCAATTTTCATAGATCATTGACATATATAAAGCTCTGCAGAAGAGTCTGTTAATGAAACAATGTTATTGAAATTTCTTACTATAAGGAAACGTTTTGATAGGAAGGGATATGGACATCTCAACAAGTTAATGTCGAGACGGATGATCAAAAAACCTTAATTGGTAGGGGTTTGCCCAAACATTTATGCGGCTTTGATGTAAGAGGATTATGCTAACTAGTTACCAGTGTGATCGTGTGAGATATAGACCATGGAGAGGTAGTGTTAAAGCTGCTCTTCTTAGAACTGTTTCTTAACTTGTAGCGTTTATTACCTTCGCCAAGAAAGACTTCTTTCCGCTACTGTGTGTTTGTTTGTTTGTCCGTTAGCAACTGCGCACAGAAAGTTACAATTTGAATACTGATAAATTTTTACTAGAGATGTGTATTAGTCTAAGGCTGAGCTGATAAACGTTTGAGAGTAATCCGGATAGCCGTCTGGATTTGGGACCATTTTGACATTTCTAGTAATGATATCTTCATAAAACCACAACTAGTGAGGAAATCCTCATGGGTGAATCCAGTAGTAGAGCCCATATTTGGGAGTGATATTTGTATTTATTGGGTTTTATACATGTAATTTTAACTTTGTTAATAGATGAATTTATGGGTTTTTTTCACGATTTATTACTTATATATTTTATTTTCTTTCATATTTTGTTTTGGTCTTTTCGTTCATTCATTTTATTTTATTTTAGTTCAAGTTATTTTTGTTCTGTATATTGTAATGCATTTTAAAAATAGCATAAATTGACGTTATATTATATAATATAACATAACCTTAGACAGTGTTACATTAGATAAGATACAATTACATGCATTAGCTGACTCTTTTGACAATATTTGGGAGGAGTCTTGTCTTGTGAGTTTCACGTACTGAATAAATGATGATGAAGATATGATCAACTTTGTCAATCTGTAGAGGATCGAAGTAACACATCCTAGTCTCACACAATCTTTAAGCAATTTAATCATAAAACAGCATTAAATTATAGTATTTAATGTATTAAATACGTACACATGGTTAGTAGTAAAGTATGATCAAGGAACAGTGTTTTTGGCCCTTTTGGTAGTTAAGAGTCTTTTACTAACAAGGTTTAGCTTTATACACCGAAGTTCACCCGTAAACATGGACTTGTTTTCCACTTGATTCGCTGTAGTTGTCTTCGGATGTAGGTCTGAATAACTTCAGTAAAGTAGTTCTTGGTCTAAGGAGTACCACCAAGATCATTGCCTGCGAAGTAGAAATGGATAATAGATCAATTATTAAGAACTTAGTGTTGGTAATTTATCTCACTTTTTCATGCTTACTATCATTCTAAAGAATGTTTTTGGTTTACGTAATCCAGATTCCTTGCTTAGCAGCATTTCTAATACCTTTTTCAGTACATGTACGAACAATTGTCCGCAAATTGTTAATGCCACAAAGTGTAAACACTTCGAATTACATGGGAAGATTAAGTGCTTAGGCGTTTTTTATTAAATGGAGAACGCTATGGGCAATGCTAAATCTGCAAGGATTTTAAGGTCGATCAGTTTTTGCAGGCAAAAAGAACTATCTTGCACTTATCACTTCTTTACATGTCTTGAGCCTTCGAAAACAACGCTATATTGTCCTTTAAAGACAGTTGAAGCGTCTGCAGCAGCAATGCTAATTAGCAAGTGACAGTTTTGTGAATATGTTTACGTTCTTTCTAAACCAGATTGAAGGACTAGATATTGGTGTTATACTGCAAAAAACGGTAAACATACCTCGTTTCTTTAAACGATTTCATACTGCCATAGGGCACAGAACTATTTTTAAAAATGGGTATTGAAACATTTAAGCATGGCGATGGTACATTTGTGCAGAAGTTATCACTCTAACCCAATCTAGAAATGATATTTGGACAATATTTGGTAACTGTACGGCAGAATTTTGTGCCACCTCAGCTTGTCATCACTTCATTGTTACTTTCTTTAAGACATAGCCTTAATTTCCAAATTTTTAGTACCCTGATATCCATTTTTTTGTTGTTTTCAGAGGTTGTTTTTATCTATGGTAGAAATGGAAGTTGATTTCCATCTAACGGCTTTCAACTGCAGTTTAAAAGAGAGAAGGCAATTAGTTCAAAGTGTCTGTTCTACGAAGCAAAAACACGGAGCTTGTCGTTTTAGGAATTGTCACGTTTCTCCATGTATATATTGTTTTCGATGGAATAAAACGTTTTAATCACTTGCTCTAATGTTTACTGTAACCTTCTTTTCCCTTTATTTTCATTGGTTGGTCTCCGACTTTGAAATTCTACCTTGTCTTTTCCAAATTGCCTTCAGCGTAATTTTTTGTTTCTAAATGGCTACGATTCTGTCCACCGATTTGCAAAATACATCTCTTTTCTCTCGTTTCTAAGAAGCTACAAATATTCAGTGAACAACTCTCATTTTATTGAAATTTCATGGTTTGTTTTGAACTTACGCCTGATGTTTGAATTCTGACCTGGTATTACCTCAGAGGTACATATGTAATTGCGGATTACCCAATGAATACACAAATAATATTTTCTGTGAATTCTGTAATAATACTGTAATTATATATGATTCCATCCACGTGAGAAGTAAAAGTTTTGGTTTTCATTTTTTAAACGTAAGTAAGGAGACATGATTACAAGAGGAATCTAGTGCTAGATTTTAGTTTTTGGTTTTATTAGTAATGATTACGTGTTGCTATAAACTAACTTATGCTTCTTGAAAAGGAATTTTCTGAGCCTTCCAGAAAGCACGCGGCCTTGGCCTTTTCGAAAGTTACAGCGTCTTATTCAACAGTTATATTACAGAATAGAATTATACTGTAAGATTGTAACACATGTTTATGATTCACTTAAAGTAGAAATGTTTTCTGTTAGATAATTAGCTAGTACTAAAATAATAAAGTCTAATTTGCCACCGATCAAGATATCTAAGGTAATCTTTCATAGAATTTCCAATTTTGTGGTCTTTGTCGTGCAATGAATGCATACGTTTTGATTGTCGTAATAAATGAATTTTGTCCTAGACTATAATCTTGCATGCCGAAAATTCGGGAATGGAAAGTTTTCATCTTAAGTTGTATTAAAGTGGCAGCTTTTTATTTGTTTTTAAGTACCTCAAAGATATCGTGGTATTTGTGTAAGAGAAAGCAACGAAACATAGGGTTGTGTATGCAGATTGTATCATCATATTATCGGTGCTAACCTGTACAAATGACTTTCATATTTGTCCACAATTGCCGTCGTTGGCTGAAAGTAAAAAGGCCGACTTTACCACCACGTAGCTCGTCGTTTTGAATCAGGCCAGAATCAACGATTAGTCTATTTCTTTCATATACAAACAATCTAGAAACAGGAAAACGAACATGCTTATTAACAAAGTCTTTCTGCAGTTACTAACATAACCAAAGTAAACATCACACGATGTGAATGAGGAGGGTGGGGGGACCCATGGACGTGCTCATTTTGGAAAGATTGGTCCTCAATGTACATTAAACATTTATTGGCGTGGTTTGATGAATAACGGTGTTCACTTTATGAAACTTCATGCAAATTTGTGTCTTTGGACCATTACTCTTGGCATAATTTTGTACTTTTGTGTCGCAAGTAGTAGATAATCAAATACGATCAAATGATATTTTGCTTGTACTGGACTTGAAACTAAATACCGGTATTATCGCGCTCTAAATGTTGACGATAAAATATTAATCCAAGTCCCAGAGATGCAACTGCTACTTTTTACTCTTTATCAAATGGTTTGTCGATCGTTTGGAACACACCTTCACGTCTCAGTAGTTGGTGCAGTGAGTGTTTTTGCGAGTACTAACTTTTTGGGGAGTACTAACTTGATTCTAAGGGACGCATCTTGTGCCTGAGTACTACACCATTTTGGCATGTTTCGTTTTCTGTCGCAAAGGTTTGTTCTTTCTTGATGACGTACCCGATCATGTCATTGACAATTGTGACGTATTTATCCTTTGGCCCAGCAAGGTGACTTTTACCTTGAATGGTCGTACACACGTTGCATAAAGATTGTTTATATTTTTTGTGTATATCGGGATAAACACTTAGTACTGTAGAAACAAAACAACAAAATGATATGGAGCCTCTTCTAAGGTTATTTCAATCACTGTCACCATTGATGTTCACGCATATAACTGTACCACGTCATTTGCACTAGCCTATCAATGGAGGATGGATCTTTAGAAACATCGTACAACTCAAAACACGGCAATCTTCTCTACCCACGGTAGTTCTGTGTTGCAATTTTGAAGACCTACAACCAACTTATTTGTTTCTTTGTGCTTTGCTTTCGTACATCATTCCTAGAAGGCGCTACTAGTATTTCAAATAAACACTTCCAAAAGTCAGCATAAGATGGAAAGTTTATCTTTTTAAAAGCTACAAGGGCTGTCTTGTGACTTGTAACGATGTATTACTTTTGCAAAAGATGTCTTCAAGGCTACATAAAAACCTGATGATGGAAAGAGGAGAGTAAAAAAGCAAAGAGATTAAAAGAGATCAAGGTGGTGTTTCGGCGAATGTGACTTCGTTATGATCTGTTATTTCCTCCGTGCTCTTGTGAGAATAATGACCTAAACGGAAGCGGCAGAAGACACGTTTACAACACGACACCATTAATGAAGGTTTAGGGTTGAGGTGTTTAAAAGTCATATGTGAGACGAAGGGTTTTAGATGGGGTTTGTCACGAAGACGGAACAAGAGTTGGAGCGCCACGACCAACTGCTAATAGAGCTGAACTATAGTTATAAGTCTATTTATTGAGTATGAGTGACCAAAGTGGAATCTGTGACCAGTAAAATGATAATGGATGCAACTGGAAACGTTTTTACTTTTCTCGTCAATAGAAATGTGAATAGTTATTCTTATTAACATAAAATAACCACAAACGTTGCTTTTATTGGGATTAAATATAGAGTGATTTTGAACCCTGTTTATGTTTTGATGACAAGCTAATATCTGAGATATAATATTCTCAACTGGCTCATGATACAGTTGTGTAGTTTTTTTTCCTTGGGATTGTGTCATCGAGTCGCATCCTGGTCTCCAAACAAGTACGAGCATTCTAGGGATGCTAGCGTATGTGGTCAGGAACGCCCGTTCGTGCTGCAGTTGATACAGTTAAGGAGTATTTGATGAAATTGGCTAAGCTAGAAGTGCAGATTACACAACTACGGCACACATGCTCGCGTTTGCCTACTGAAAACAGACTGAAATTTCAATAGAAAACTACGTGGACATATTTGCTTCCAGGTACACAACAACTACATACGTAAACGGACATGGGTCACTTTTAAGTCAATCTTTGAAATGTGATAGGACTTCATCGTCAAACCTTGGTTCTGAATGTGCTTTTTAATGGCTGGAGCATAATACTTATATTTGTTATACAAAAAAGCACTATTTTAGACAAATACCTGATTTGACCGTATGACGGGCGATGAGATAGTTTCCATCTGTATGGTGTATAGTCTTTCCATCCCAGTTTCTGTTGGTCCTTGAAAAGTAACTTTGTCTACAGAAGGATTAAAACACAAACTGTTTATTTTGCCTAGTCATTCAAAAGATGTACGATTACAGAACTGTAATGGAGATACGACCATAAAGTGACTAATTTTTTCTTCTTGTTGTTATATACTGCTAGGCCTTATGAAGACACCCAGTAACAATAATCGACGATCGGAATTGAATGCCTAATGCTCAGTCGACCTATCTTATTGAGTTGTTTAGCTCAGCAGAGAAAGCGTCAGATTTACAGACCCGGTTTTGACGCTACGGTGGTCACATTCATAACTTTACTTCTGTTGTTTACACATGACAACCCTGTCGACTTGTTCATGGAACTAATAAAGACACGTTAAGTAAGCGATAAAGAAAACTAAGAAACTGCAGATTTTTATGCCAGGCACATGGTGATAGTTACAAGCCTTCACATTGAATGTATAATAGATATGATCAAGGAAGTACTCTTCACAGGAGTACGTGTTGTAAAAGGCGTGAGCTTTAGAGAACCTGTTTTCGATGACGCTCTAACGATATCACAGTTTGTAAGGCCGTTCTTAAAGAAGCACCTGTAGATCTCTGCTTTAAGCAAACTACACTTCTGATCATTAAGATCTTAATGCCTGAACAAATTTTACTTGATTATCTTAATGTCTTAGCCCCTAGCCGTGGAAACGTCGCATGAAATATTTCAGGCAATTATGACCAATTGATACGAGATGTTCTTTTAAAATCTTATTCATTTGGCCTCGAGAATTTGATTAAATTTGAACACAGGGTATTAAACCTGTGAAGTGAGATTAAATTTTTCCTGGAAAACACATTTTGTCTAGCGGTAACTGCTTGTTAACAGAAGCTTGTAACGGTGCTGAAAATAATCACACAGAAATCTCTAAGACGACTTTAAGATTATAATCTTATTCATGTAGCGAGCCTTAAATATTTCATGCCTTACAAAAAAGACCAAATAATGAAATTGCTTGTACATCACCCGAGTTTGTGCTGTCAACTTTATAATCCATGTCCCTATTTGTCTGCCTGTTCATCTATCTACCTCTCTGTCTGCCTGTCGCTCAATCTGTCTGCCTCTGTCAGTCTGTCTGCCTGTCTATCTGTCTGTCTGTCTGTCTTTCTGTTTGTCTGTTTGTCTCTCTGTCTGTCTGTCTCTCTCTATCTCTCTCTCTATCTATCTATCTATCTATCTATCTATCTATCTATCTATCTATCTATCTATCTATCTATCTATCTAT
>JANTCA010001253.1:0-12126 GCA_024741275.1 Chironex yamaguchii
GAGGCTCAGCAGTCTCTGATTGTCTTGTTTATATTAATCTAATTGGATGCGGTGCTAAGCATATCATAGGAAATGCAATGGTAAAACCACGATATAATGAAGTGCCACTTCTTTTTGGAAGTGACACAAACAATGAACATCAAATTTTATCCTACAAATATAACATAACCTAAGATGTAGAGCCACTTTGTTTTTGCGTCTGCCACTTTGTCTTTTCTGTGACCCTTTCAGGCTTGGCGAAGGTTGAGCAGTCTCTGATTGTCTTGTTTATATTAATCTAATTGGATGCGGTGCTAAGCATATCATAGGAAATGCAATGGTTATACCACGATATGATGAGGCGCCACTTCTCTTGGGGAATGTCACAAACAATGAACATGAAATCTTATCCTCCAAATTCACAAACGTAATAGTGACAACTTTCCATTTCAAATACATCAAAGCGTATGATATTTTGCATTCATGGGAGGCTGCAGGTGTACGAGAAGGGCATGAGCATGCGATCGCACACCTTTCCCACGAATGCCTGACCTTCCACAGCAAGAAATCACAGTTTTAATGCTGAAGGTCAGGCACGAATGGCATTACATAAGGTAGAAAAAATGAATTATTTAATGGCATTACATACCTGCTTGGAAGTACTGTCTTAACTTCAGCACTCTTTGGGTCTTCAACCTGTTTTAACTAACAAAGGGGGTTAAACAAGAATTATCCATTTTGATCACCACTACTAGCAGAAACATTTAATACAAAGCAAGTAAATGGATGCTCCATGCCAATCTGAGAGCATGACTAAGAAGACCTTTGGGCTTTTCTTTTCCAATAGATACAACGTAAACATAAAGGGCCTGCCATATATCTTAAGGATTTCTGTATTCTACACAAAGTGAAAAACAAACTTTAGTTTCCTATCCATGAAAAGCTTGCCAGTAATGAGGGTTATGCTACACTCAATCGACAAAATTCCTCGCACCCTTTGTACTCTTCATGGACACACTTAGTTTTGGTTTTCTATTTTGGACATCTTGTTATCATGATTTATCCGTAATTTTGATCTAAAACCTGTATGTGTAATATTCAGTGCGGCTGAAGATAAGACAAGCTTGTCCTAATACGTTTCATAGAAAACCATGGACTAGCTTTTATATCAAAGACGTGATTATGTCTAATAGATCTCTTGGGTTACCAAGAAATGACACTCAAAATGCTATTCATCATGCCCCCTTAAACTCGAATCAACGGGCATTGCAATGTTATAAAAATAAGTGGCTTTGTATGAATGTCATTTTCTTTAAACAGACGTTTCGTTATGGCTGTGATTTTCAAAGCTTGGAATCTAGGACTCAAGGCTGTAAATTAGATGCCATACTGTACTAAAAAGCTCAATAGGAAAGGTCGAAAGACTCTCAGCTACTCAATTTTGATTATCACTTCATATTACTGGGTGTCTGTCTATTGGTGTATATGCTTACAAGATGTTATCGATATAATTTGTGACACCAGTTTATAAACTGACTCTCGTAACTGAATACCCATCACTGGTCCTAGAGATATTCCCTTTCTGTATCATTGGTCCTAGAGATATTCCCTTTCTGTATCATGCTAAGCACATTTTAGGTATGAAGAATATCAACGTTTGAATCAGTAACAAACTTGCATACCTGCAAACTGAATGTCACAAAATTTTGAAGTCACACATTAACAAGTAGATGAATTCTCCTAGGCCAGATTGACCTTAATTCTGCCTTGTCGGGTATATAATGAGCAGGCAAGTACATTGACAGTCCATGAAATCACAAAATCAAACTCAGATGTAATCTTGCAAAGCCATATCAGGTATAGCAAAATTACCTTTTCTGCATCCAAGGAACCCTCATTAAGTGTCTGAACAGATTCAGTCTGCTCCACAGATGGCAAAGGAACTATAATGGAACAAAAGGCAGATAGTTATATATGCCCATAAAATATATACAGAAATTTCTCAAAGGAATTTCAACAAGTAGAGAAGCATTTCAACAACATACTGGGTGAAAACGTACTACAAATAGTGGACACTTAAATATGGTCTATCACTTTGGTCAGTCATGACAATAAAGAAATTTGCTATCCGCACTTGATGTTTACTTAATTTGGTAGTAAGCAACTATATAATTTGTATCATAGAAATTTCAAACCTCTGATAGAAATTTTGACTGTTGTGTTTTAAGCATACTTTCTGACAGTTTGACGAAAGTGATTTCTCTAAGAAAAAAAACATTAAGGAATATATTCCACATTGACAACCTGTTTTACCTAAAATAGTGTAGAAGTGCTTAAAATTGGTCATTTTGAAGTTCACAATCAAATTCAACTTGTGCATGGTGTGTTTCAGTTCTGCTGTTGTATCATTCGTATTAATCCAACCTAATCATCTTTATCCAATGTCAGGCCAAGTATTAAGAGGTGCGTGATTGCAAATGCATCCACACATACCAAGAAAACAAAAGGCATGCCTTCCCATACCCAAACATTTCCTAGTGGATACCCTTTCCACCCTACAGGGAAAGAAGCATGTCAAAGATGCTGGTAGTCATGCAGTTTGCAAAACTGCATTTAGTTATTACAGAAATAGACACATGTCAAGAATGATACAGGCCTTGTAGATTTAGAGTAGCCTGATAAAAATAGTCAATAGGACTGAACTGTTCTGTTGTCACTCCTTATTTATACAATGTTTCTTTGCTTTTTACTTGGATTAAATTGGTTTGACTAGACTGTTTGCAGTAAACATTTTCATTAATAATGTTTTCAAGGTCTGAAATTTATCAAAATACATATTTTTACGCCCTAAAAAGTGTCACACGTGGCTAGATTTCATATTATCAGGTTGGCAATCTTACTATTACTTGACCTGACTTTCTTTAACATCACAAATAAGTTTTCCCTGTGTTTCCTTTGTCACACATAAATGGCCAGAATTGTTTAACATTTTAGTGCTAATAATTTGGTTTTCCTGTTTTGCTGTATATAATTACATCGTGACACTTGCTACAATTTTATTGCCAACAATACATTAGTGGGATTAGTTACAAAATGTAATGAAATTGGCAGGAAAGTTAGCATCAGTTAGCTTTTGTCCATCATGAGGTGAAGTTGTGTGTTGTCACCTAGTAGTTCCTTTGTCTCAGTGCTTCAAGAAGAGGGCAATTCCCCCATCATGCCAATGGATTCGCAAACATTGCTAAAAGATACAGCTTACAAATATATAAGTTGAACCAGAAGATTCACCTCTTAGGAACCATTGATGGAATTGTGTAAACAACCATGGCTGATGAAGTTATTATGCTAAACAAGACATCAGTCTAATTTAAACTGGATACCGTAGTAGTAACAATAATTCAAATTAGGATGTACAGGGGCATAGGTAGCCCTTACTGTCTACCTTCATACTATCTCTACTTGGGCTCCATAGTAAGGGACAGAAAAAGATCCAAACTATGGGGGACCTTGGATATGTAGTAGGCCTAGCAAGGAAGCAACTGTTGAATTATATGTATTTATATCTCATTTAATAATTAGATATGTGATAAATGAGCTGAACTTATAGAAAATGATTGCTGCTATAAAGGATACAAACAAACTCAACTTTGTCTTGTAGTATTCAACTGTTTTCAGTGGACTTGGAAAGATAGACAGGGAGTGTACCATCAAACTACACAAGGATAAGTCCAGTAATTACACATGTTATTGATAAGAAAGAAATCTGACCAAATCCTATAGTGGTCCATGCCATTGTCAACTTTTTGTTACCAGTGAATGCTAGTCATGTGCACAGATTCCCTGGAGTGGTCAACCAGCCAAGTTGTTTGAGCACTGGAACCAAGGCTAGCTGTAATTCAAGTCATGCTTGCTGAAAAGACCGTGTGCAATATTAAAGTGTGAGTTAACATGAAGCAATATAAAAGTTTGGAGATTTATGAATACTGTTTTAACAATATTATCAGCTTGTTGACAATCCAACATTTAATATTTCCATATAGTAAAAATTGGTCAGGCAAGTTTAAATGCCTTTGTATTGTTAATCTGTAGATTTTAGCAACCTGCACACTCAGTATTATCTGCAGCTTTCTAGAGGTGACCTTCTTGGCAAGTATAAAAGAGACTTTCTTTATGCCACTGATCCTTGTTCAAGCATAATTGTCTACTTATGTGCAAGATACGACAAAGCTTGCATAGTCAAGTGTCATGAAACAGTCAAATCATCAGTGTAGTGAGCTAGACATACTTGCAAAATAGAGGATCTTGTAAAGACATGTACTTTATATGTCAAGCATTGCACAACTGAACCCCTTCCAATAGCAGAAAGTTGGTTCTGATCTCCACTAAACTAGAATGTCTAAATACCTGGTGGTTGTTGATTTTTCTTGGTACACTGAAATTGCTAAATCAAAGTTGACGTCATACAATATCATTCAATTCCTATAATTTATTCCTACATGACACAGGGTTCCTCTTCTTCTGTGTCTGACAATAGCCTCCAGATTGTCAGATTAATGTTATAAAGCGTTGCTAATGAGAATGGGCACAATGACAATGAAGCAGTAGAAAGAGTCATAGTAATAATTAAGAAACTCCTTCAGAACTTACTTGATCCATACCTGACTTTACTGGCACACCACAGTATTCCACAACAGAATGGACACATCCCATCTGAGTAATTAATGGTGCAGACTATGGACAACCATACAAGATAACTCGCAAAACATTACATCCAGATTTCCCTATCTTATTGACAGCAAAGTCAGGGAAGGTGAAGACTAAACAAAAAACTTAGGTAAGACAAACCACACTATGTTAAACACTCAATTACGCTTTGGTGATGTTGTGTGGGTTGTTGGGCCAGGATATATCATTATTGATAAGTACATACTTTGTTTGGTTTCATCCAAAGAGTTGTGCTCAGAACCAACTAGGAGAGATGTGTAATAACTATGTACTGGTAAGTGTTCCAATGACTACAAAGATCCTTTTTCTAGGCTTCAGGGGAACAACATGACTGCTTGAGGATAGGTGCTCATATTTTTAACCTGAAGATAAAGTAGTAAATGTTAGCCTGTTGTCTTACTCATCTAGCAAAGTTAACACAGAGATTCGACTCACACTGAATATGCTGTGAGAATCTGTGTAATGTTTGAACAACCTAATATCAGCTTTGCACATGCCCCGATGTAAATGTTTTTTATAATAAAAGATGGAAACATCCCTAGCAGCAGCAAGCTATCCAGGTTAGTAACCACAAGTATTCTTTGTAGTGTTTTGTGCAACATTACATGTTTAACATCAGCATCATTTTCACCTTATACATTTAGAACAGTCATTATTCATTTCACTAAGTTGAAGGTTGCTGCAGTTGAAATGGTACTTAAATAAACAAATAATAAACAGTGTTTATTCCTAACTCAAAAGAACCTCCAAGATTGTTTTTCGTTTTGTTTTAGTATTGCTACACTATTTTTACTTTGTATGTTTGTATGTTGAAATAGGACAAAATGGCTTCCATTCTCAAGGCAATGCAACTTGATTAGCATTGTCACCTGATGTGAAATAGTTATCTTTGTTTCAGGGCATAAACATATGACCTTGTAATAGTCAATGAAAGTGTGTTCAAAAGGACTTGACTAAGAAACTTTCAACTTCTTTAAGGTTTCAATAGGTACTCATTCAAGTACATTTCTTCCATTAATTTTGCAATGGATAATTTTGTAGAATCAAGTATCTAAAAACTCAAAAAGAGCATAAAAGTAGGATTGAAGATGTACAAATCAACTATCTTGAACAATCTTTTTGTGGTACAAAGCTTGAAAATCACCTTGAAAATTTGTGGCATTGTGCTAAAACCTACTTAAAAGCTTTCTTCATTTGACATTCTTCAGAGTATGAAATGTCAGAAAGGAAAGTGTATGCATATGGTAACCTATTTATACAAAACATGTAGCAAAACTAGCCAATCCTAGACAAGAAAGGAAACAAAGAAAGAGAAAATGAAGAAACAAAACATTATTGGAAGAGTCCACGTGAAAAAACCAACTCTGTCTGCCTACACAGTACTGGTTTTCTAGTTTTAATGTAGACAGACTCCAATGCACGTAGATGAAAGGACAATTTAGCTTTGCCAATTATCCGAAAGTTCTTGTCCTTATACATTTTGGGGCATTCTAAAGTTTCTAGTAAATGTTGGCCTAGTCAAATCAACTACCGTAAGTGTTAACCATAAGCAGGTATTGTGATATTGTTAAGGTTTAGTTTTATAGACTGTCGACCCAAACCTTTTGCATATTTTATGGTCTATTTCCATGGCCACATGGGGCATCTAAATTAGGGCTAGGTTCTTTAGTATTGTGTCAAAGCCTGTTGCATTATCCTTATATAAGACCAGAGCTGAGAAGTACTCATAATTATGTGAGTTAACATGAAGCAATATAAAAGTTTGGAGATTTATGAATATTGTTTTAACAATATTATCAGCTTGTTGACAATCCAACATTTAATATTTCCATATAGTAAAAATTGGTCAGGCAAGTTTAAATGCCTTTGTATTATTAATCTGTAGATTTTAGCAACCTGCACACTCAGTATTATCTGCAGCCTTCTAGAGGTGACACAATTTTCAGTGGAATAGTTCATAGTTTAACAAATTATTAAATAGTTAAGATAAAATCACCAATAAGTGTAAAAAACAATTATGCAACAAATTAAGAATTAATACTATACTAAAACAATTGTCAGTTATTTCATATTTCGAAGAAACATATAAAAGGAAACTCTCATGAGAACACAAGGAGTTTCTAAAGGCCCAAAGTTATCACAGGAACAAATTAATATGTGTTACATCCAGAATAGTCAGTTCTGAATCAAGGTTTTTGTTGAATGAAAGTTTTACCTCAGTAAAAAGTAACAAAATTCTTATTTAGTGTGCAAAAAATTGCCATATTACTTGATTAACACTTGAATTTTGGTTGTTGAGTTTGATTGAGTCATTTAGTATACTCTGCATATTGGCGGCTATCTTATGATAAGAAACTCAAGTAAGAATGTGGCGGTAAATTCAGCCTGGCTGTACTGCCAATGTTCAATATTTGGCACTTGCAGGCAAATGTATGTATAGAGCATATTACAAAGATAACGGTAGCAATAACATAGGAAATGATTATTTTTGAATTGCAGTTCACCATTTATAATCTGTGACTACGCTTGAAATATTGAAGAAACCATCCTCAGACAAAAAGAGAAGCAAATAAAGTAGGCTGAACAAGTAAGTAGGGAGTTAAAAAGCAGAAAAGAGATGACCTGAAGGCAAAAGTGAAAAAGCTCAAAGATGATTTCCCGAAAAATGACCACCACAACCTCTCTAAAACAGTGAGAGAGCTGGAAGGGAAACCGCAGAGAAATGGAAGGAAAATGCTTCTAATTTGTTAACGATGATAACTATTCTAAACAAACACAATCTGATGAGGTGTTGAGGTTGTGAAAACAGCACCTTGAGAGCCATCTGAACACAACTTTTCCCTGTGAAGAAGCTGAAATAGATTTGCTACCAGAAGTCATGGAAAGTGAACTGGATGAACTTAAAATCACTAAAAATGACATAATTGATGCTCCAAAAATGATGAAGAGATGTAAAGCTCCCAGAATTGATCACATAACCTCTGACGTGATTAAGACTGGTGGTACAAAAATGGTTGACATGCTTTGCAAAATATTTGTACTGCTTGGAAGCAAGAAAAGATTCCTCAAGACTTTTCGCAGGTGAAAGTTTCACCAGTCTACAAGAAAGGTGACAAGCTGCTTTGTGACAACTACCGAGCTATCAAATTCCTATCCATCCCAGGCAAAACCGTCCTTCGGATCCTATGGAACAGGATGAAAGACAAGGTGAATGCTAAATTAAAACAAACACAGTATGGATTTTGAGCTGGGAGAGGTACTGTTGATGCAATCTTCATTGTAAGGCAAATTATTGAGAAAGCTCATGAAAAGGAAGTCCCAGTACATTTCCACTGCATTGACTTTAAAGCAGCTTTTAGCAAGGTTTGGAGAAAGGCATTGTGGAGAATACTCCAGGCAATTGGTGTGATTGTTACCATTATTGAAGATATGCATAACAACACTGAGTGTCTGCTTTAGTTGACAATCAGCTGAATGACTGGTTTTGTGTAGAAGGTGTTAGGAAGGGTGTATCCCATCTCCTGCACTACTTAACATCTTCCCCCAATTTGTGATGGATAAGTTTTCCTGCTTGCAATCCAGCTTGCAACTAAACTCAACATTATCCACTGACAGATGCTGATGATGCCCCCCTCATAACCCAAAGATTTGAAAAGCTTCACCTATTAACTATTGCAGAGCAAAGTTCTAACCAGTGAAGTTGTTTGTATCACCATCAATGGTAACAGAGTAGAAAATGTTAAAAACTTTGTGTTCTGGGTCTCTGTTTCTCTGTTGTGTCTGGCTCTGCTAGTGACATCAAAAGAAGGATTGTCCTGAAGGAAAGGATATGGAGAAACAGACCAATAACACTCAACATAAAGACCAGGTTATAATATACCCTATAAGCAGTGGCAGCTGGTGCTGGGGGGCACCATGGGCATTGCTCCACTATTTAAAAGCAGAGAAGGTCCTCCATATCCAATTATTTTCTGAATTGATAAATTTTATCACTCCTAGTCATATTCAGGAACGACTTTCCGTGATTTCCCATTGTCTTTCTCAACAGTGTCAACTGTCAATGCACGTCAGAAGTTATCTGATGGTTGGCTTGAAGCAGACCACAGGGCTGCATTCTACTTTTTCTGTAATGTTTGACCGTGAACAGCAAGGGCAAGATAAAATCCGCCCGAGATTTTGGCATCTGGGCATATGTAGTTCATATTGACTGTCGGCGACATCAGATGATTTTCCCTCATTTCTTGGGCAAAATCGAATCTGCCCGTTATCTCAAGAAATCACCGGGAAGCTTGTGTGCAAAACGTTCAGCTTGGTGTTGTTGTTAAAACCTGTTGTTGTGAGATATCGCCTCACTTAAGCAAATTACCACCAGCCGCCACTGCCTATAACTGTCCATCTGTTGTAGGTGGCTTAAGCTGGGTTATCGAGGGAAAATTCAGGTCTGTGCAAATGGATTTTAATCAGTGAATGGCAGGGCAGTATGAGTACCTTGGCATTTTAGCAGCTAACCTATTCCAAGGGAATTCCTGTGACACCAGCAGTGATGTATAGGGGGGCATATGTCATAAATTTTCCGGCAGCAAAGGTAACTTCAATGGAAAACTAAAATATTACACATGCACATCAATTTGCCAGTTCTCATTAACGAGGTACAAGTCTGGTGAACCACTGTGCAACCAACATTGATAAACTTTAGATGATGACAGATCTCCTCATTGTGTGGTTGCCTTCTCACTGAAGTAAAAGCATTGATTCAAAATTTGAAAGTTCACAAATTGAAAACGTTAAACAATATTATCAACAATACAACATGATTGTAACCAAATATCAGTTATAAAAATGAGTTAATCCAAAGCATAACAATGCCAAAAAACCATGCCACTACCATAAAAACTAATAACACACCAAATGTTTGGTATCCTGTTTACATTTAACGAAAGTCATCTAAGTAGTTAACAGATTCTTCATTCAATTTCTTTTGCAAATCAATTAGTGAGTTTCTGCAGTGAATCAATTGTCCTAAACGTGAATGGGTAGCTTACTGGTTAAAGACTTATTGCAAACGACAAACAATTATTTTCCATGGATGATCAAAGGTAGCTTCATTCTACTAAATGACCACTCTGCACGAGCTAAAGACACTGGTAGACAAACATAGACTTAATTTTGAGAGATATTTCTCCCATCATCAGGCTTTTTTATAATCCTCCTTCCTCCATCATTTCCATCAGCTTCGTTGGTGCTGCAGGCAATGGACAGACAAATGATCAACTGGCCTTGTCCTGCCACACCCACTCAGCACTTTGGTGGTAAAACATATTCTGCCTCCTATGGGCTTTTTTGTTTACTCTCTACATTAATATGTTAGTGCTTTTTTCTATTAGTAATTAGTTGCCTAAAATTGACAGTTGTGTTCTTACTTTGATATCTAAATTACAAGTTTAGCTACTCGCATGATAGTGTTAAAGAAAAACAACAGCATTTAAATGAAGTTAGACTAAGATTAACAACCATCAATATAAGTTACAAAAAGGAAGAAATTCATGAAATGAATAATCCTCAACAAATAGATTACATTTGTGCAACATACAACAATAGTCAACAATAGCTTATCTCTTGTCTAAGTGATGGGAAGAATTTGTCATTCATCAACATCTTCCCTTTTTTCTGGTTTGACATCTAGTTGGCCTCAGACTGTCTAAAGTAAAATAGTATTCTTGCAATCACGTAAGTTACACAGTTGGATTGGCAAAGAACGGTAAGTACAACTATTTAGTGTCAATACCCCAGTCTACACATTATGAGTATACTTTACATACTTTCCCACCAAAAAGAGCTTTTAAGCCAAAGAGGGATTCCAACTTATCTGGCCATTTACCATCGATCCTAAAATATTATTTCTAAAGTAATAGTATCTAAGGTAGCTCGAATGATGGATGTGTAGTTTGTTTTCTATCATATATGTTACATGCTGCCTTAACAGAAATTTAAATTTGTCATATATATGTATATGTAATCGCATGTGAGAAGGATTGAAACTGGATCCACCTAGAAGTGTGTATAGAATACCTCAATGAAAAGGTGACAAGGTTTCTGAGCTGGGCTGGCTTGGAATTTCGTCTTAAGCCCAAAATCTTTTCACTCTTACTAACCAGTTTGGGATAGAGAACCAGGATTATTACTTCAATTTTTTCGAATAGCTTGCTAGTTATACATTCAGCTAAAAGGCAGTCTTTAGATAGCTTGGGGCTCATACATAAATGGCATCTTCCTGTTATATAGTCTCTTTGCAGTCTTTCAAAAAAGGCAGAAGGAAAATCTCTATGTATCTGTGTTGCTTGTTTGGTAAGAAAGTTTTAAATTTCTTAATAGCAAGGTAAGTAGCTTTATTATGTACCTTGCAGCCCCTCTGATGTACGAGGTTTTCAACCATCCATACGTTCTTTTTGGCTAGATCATTGTTCAGGGAAAGGGTGGCTCCTTTTTCATCAACTACTTCAGGATTATAAAATAGTTGGTTTATTGAATGTAGAAGATGAAAGGCTCCAGAGTTTGCAGCAGTTAAGGTAGTAACTATCGTCTATTTTAAGTTTTTAGCTTTTAATATCAGCTTTAAGGATGTTCCCACTTTCATTTGCTAAAACTCTCGTAAGAGTAAATTCATTGCTTTAGAGGATAGAAAATGGCCATTTGAAACGTTGGGCTTTAATTTTGTCTCTAATTTTGGTGAGCTGTAGCCCTCCATTTTCCTAGTGTAACATAAGCACCGATTTTTTGGTTTGATACATTCCTTGCCAAACAAAATTGACTAGCTTTTTCTGAAGGTTTTCAATTGTGCTAGGAGGAATGTCTGTGATGTCTGTTCTGTACCACAGCGTTGAGAGGATTAGGGTATTAATACATCTTACTCTACAAATGATTAACAAATGGCAACCTTTCCAAAAGTCTCCAAAATAATCTTATTGATAACTTCTCCACAGTTATTTTCAGGCTTAAGATTATTCCCTTGCCACAATCCCAGGCTCTTAGCCTTGTCACCAGTCCATTTTAAATTAAAAGGTTGGTCGGTTCTGTCTTTCCATTTCCCTATCCAGAGGCCTTCAGTTTGTCATAGTCCTCTTAGCACTGGGAAACTATCAGCCAAAAATCCAGTCAATTATAACTCTCTGTACATGATTTTAATCCAGTTAAGGAAACTATTTCTGAAACCATAATGTTTTACTACTTTAAATAGAAATGGGTGGGTGACTGGTGAAAGCCTTCTCCTGGTCTAAAAATATGAGTGCAGCATCTATTTGCTTATTGTTAGCATAATTTATGATGTTCTAAAGAGCAATAAGTCTGTGAGGTATTGTAAAAATAATACGATATTCTTTAGTTTTAAAGACATGTTTCGACTGAACTTCAGTCATCTTCAGTTAG
>JANTCA010001254.1:0-12124 GCA_024741275.1 Chironex yamaguchii
TTTCTATATTTTTCTTGCCTTTCTAACTGAATTGTTGCCTTTTCTTTACCTTCCCCTAGTAGTAGTTCATTCTTCACGGCAACCAACAGGTATTCATCACTTTCTGCTACTATTATTATTATTATTATTATTATTATTATTATTATTATTATTATTATTATAGCTCTTTTTGTTTGACACTCTTCAAAGTATGAATCATCAGAAAGGCAAGACTAGCAAATCATGAGCAAGAAAAGAAAAAAAACAAAGAGAAAATGAAGAAACAAAGCATTATTGGAAGAGTCCAAGCGCAAAACTCTGCATAGGCACTGCTATCGTAGAACAAAGTTTCAGTGCAAGGGACTATACTTTGTCACTTGCTCAAAATTTGCTGGGTTTGTCTAGAGTCGGTGACTTCATGATCCTGCTAATGAATAAGGATCTTTTAAGGACCCTACATTTAAAGAACACACTTGGCCACTGGGCTCACAAAACTTAAAGAGTAGTTTTTTCCTCTCAAACTTTATTCAAGAAAACAAACAGTTTATCTGAACTATCTTTTTGTGGTGAAAATTGTTTGTTTTTAGGGCAATGCCACAAATTTTCAAGGCAATTTGCAAATTGTAAGATAGTAATTGTGAATATACTTACTTCCCATCAACTAAGTCCTGTTAGCAATACATGAGGTTCCTCTGGCAAATACAATCCTGCAACGAATTCACAAGATTCAAGCCAGAAGAGTTGATATTGGTCTTCATTGATAGATTTGAGCATCCACGATTTCGGGGAATTCAGGAAACCATAAAAGTAGCATTATAGAAGCATTGTTATAAATATCTTAGAACATGACTTGTAAGGGCTAACTTGCTTTTCTGTGCACCTCAGGATATCTGTTGAAAGTTACTGTTTCCATGTAATTTCTAATTGGAAGTGTTTGATTGCCAAGCAGTGTTTAAACTAGGGTGCATTAGACAGGTATGGTTGCCAGTGACAAAGCAATGTAGTAGAACAGACTATATTTGCATGGAATACTCAGAATACAGGCAAGCCAATTAATTGGTGATAACTAAGCTTTTTAATGAGATTGAATTGTTCCACAACCTGAGTCAAGTTAATATGTAACATGAAGTACTTTAATACCTTAGGTATTTGAACCTTACAGCTGTTACTATGCTGGTTTTATTTATGCCATACTGTTGAGGAACATTGTGCAGAGGTTATGTTGTCAGGAATGTTTTCAATAGGCTGGAAATTTAGCAGATTTAATGAAATTAGAAAGCAGAATAACAATCATGTTGATGAACATTTCAGTAGTTACATTTCCAGCCATAGGTAATTTGTTATAAGGTCAGAAAAACAAAATTTTAATAGATTCATGCAACCTCACACTGTATTGGCATGTTAGAGAACTAAAGGATTAAGTTTTAATGCCACATTAAAGGTCTTCTTGTCTTCTAATTGCATAGTTGTTGACTGAAAAGATATGCGGCTTTTTAAAGAATATAACCTATCCTTAAGTTTGAATTTGATTAGCAATTAAAAGAACAATTGACTTTTTGATCCTGTCTTGATTTGATAATTGAACTTGCATGGCATAACAAATACATTGATCTTGTATTGATGAACGTATCTACAAAGCAAATAGTGCTCTATCCTTCTGTCCTTCAGTACTATCATTTCTTCTGTTTTCTTATCTATCTCACTATGGTTAAATTTACTTATACATACATTTCCATTATACATATTATTTCTGTTTTTGAATCCATGAATCAACCAATGATGAGTCTACATATCTCTTGTTATATGTGTAGCTAATATTTATTCCTAATTGTGTAAGAGTTGGAAGAGCTAACATAAAATGTTGTACATCTCTTGGACAGCCTGGGTAGTTTTTAACATGCTTTAAAAGTATCATTGATGGTATCATCAATAGTTTTTGGATAAAAGTAAAGCCACAGAAGGTCTTGAGCCCATGGCCAACGCATGCTCAAGGGTGTTAAACAAAAGTCAATCCACTCCTTATGCTATTGATTCCTTTAAATCAAAATTGATTTTCATCTGTTGGACAATTTTTTGCACTAAATGCTTAATTTTGGTAAGAACTATGCTGTTTATTTGTACGTGTAATAAGGCCACAAATCTCATGCAGCTCACAAGTGATTTTTTGTCAAGCAATCTATTGACCTTTTGGGGGAATTTTTGGACACATTGCTTATTAGGTGTCAGATCAACACATGGTATGAGAGAATAAGCTTTATAAGTGTTATAAACAGCCACAATATGAATGGCATAAGTATGAGGAACTCTAAAGACATATCAAAAATTCGTGCAATTTCAAAAACGTCCAATTTTTTGTGAGTATCCTCTGAAGAGGTGGAAGAAATAAACCAATCGAAATCTATAATGGAAAATTGGACATGATAATTATAATGGCCAGCCACGTATTATTGAGGATATCTGTATATTAACATGGCTAGCAACCATGACTCTTAGATGCCTGCACAGACACGTTTACAATCACTCATCTGAGCATTGTCTGCAGAGCCAACCTGAGGTTTATACTGCACATTAGCGTGTGCAGAACTAATTTGCAGTTCTTGAACATGAGCAACTAAACCAGTGTGGACAATTGATTGAACAAGACTAGACACCAATGATCGCAACCAAGATGTTTGTGGTATTTTGCTAGCTAAGCCATCCGACAGCTTCTAGCATTTTTGTCATACCCAATTTCCCTCACATGGCTTGGGTTGACCCGTGGCATATGGTTTTCAGGCTTCAGGCACTTGCCAAAGGTGCCATGAGGTAGATTCGATTCCAGAACCTCCTGATTAGAGTGCAAGCACACGAACTACTTGGCCACTTGCCACTTGCCCACTGAAAATTGACAATATAGGGTGGCTTTTGAGCAAATATTGGGAACAAAAATATTTGGAAAATGAAAAAAAGTTTTGTGAAAGGAAAAAAATCATGGGGACAGGGATTCTCTATGGAACATTCCATAGAACATTAAAGTTCTGTAGTTCTCAAGAGCATCACACACACACTCTTTTCAGATTTTCACTGCAAACTTCATTTAACTTCATTTGATTCCTTACACTGATGTTGTGACAAATTAACCAGAAATAACATTTTGTCATTAATTATTACAATATAATATTTAGCAATGAAGTGGAATTGTTCTAGCAGTGATTGCATAAAGTCTGTAGAAGCAAATCGTGTCTTTTCATTGTCCATTATTATTTGTTAATGCAACATATAACTTCTACTCGGTGTAGGGAGACAAGACTACATCCATAAGCTAGTGTTAAGTTTAACTCTCATGCAGTTATTTTTCAACAAAAGCTGTTGATCCTGTGACCAGAAATCTGTGAAACTTAAATAAGTTCACCCATTTTTTTCAAAGTGGTTGCTCTGATTAAATCATTAGCTATGAATTAGATTAGAGATAAGAAGTATGCAACTGTAGCAATGTGATTGGTTCTCTTAGCTGGAATCCGTAAACAATATTAACAGATCCTTTATTTGCCCAGAGATTTAAAAATTACATAACATCAGTAGTATTCTGCATAAGCTTACATCTATTATAATTTTCAGAGCCATTTTCATTTTAGTGGATTAGAAAAAGTGGAACATTGTAAATTTGGCAAAAATTGTTAAATGCTATTGTTATGGACGTCTAGAACCTTCTAGAAAGTGTTAAGTATATCTAGAACCTTCTAGAAACCTTCGCTGTGCTGCAGGAACAATGCTTATGCTATATTTACATGTCGCTTCCAGAAAGTTCCATTTATTCAATTTTTTTTCTAAAAGCTTGTAGAGTGTTCTACTGTGTTCTATAGCATTCTGTACTGTTCTAAAAAGTTCTACTGGCTTCTAGATAGACTTCACAAACCTATATAAGCAGTTGCTTTCCAGGACTTTGATGACTTTGGTTTAAGATGAATGCAATTAAGCGTTGATGAAATATAGGCTCAGAGATATCTCAAGCTGTAAACAGATTTCGTTTTCGAGGATATACTACTGGAATTTGTATATCACAGCCAAGTTGTTGAGGTTCTCTATCTTGCTCACATATCCTCACTACTCGCCATTAAGGAACTTTTTTAACCCTGCAAGTATTTTGTGGACTATGGTGTTGAGATTTTTGGCGCAGTTGACAGGATTTGAACCAAGAGACTGAGATGACTACATCCAACCGGATTGACCAAGATCAATAATGGCTGAGTTTAAGGAGGTCATCATTATGATGCAGGAGCAACTGACTCATGACCAGAGGATTATGCAGGAGCAACAGGCAAGAATGGAAGCTCAATGAATAGCATCAGAAAGAGGACCATGCACGAATGGAGCATCTCATGGACAAAGCAGCAGTCACCACCGAAAGACATTAACGACCCCTCAACAGACGAGATAGTTCCATTCATGAAGGATCAATTCGACCCTGAAAGATTCATCGTCCGAGAATGTTTCAAATTCTGGAGGGATATGCGGCGTAAGCTTATTAAAGAACTTCCTGCTTGGATCTGCGAAGATAGCGCTACGTGTGATTTTGTGTCCACTTGGGACCCACAGGATGAAGCTTTACGCATCCGCTTCACTTCATTTGTTATGTTAAAGATGAAGCTGTTCTGAAGGCTCTATTCAAAATCAAAGATGACGAGTTGGATTTTACCAAGGCTTTCGAAATTGCCAATGAGACAGAGGATGCTGCCAAGCTAGCCAATGAGACAGTCCAAGGTTCCTAACCGAAGACTGTCAACAAGGTGAAACTAAAGGGACATCCCAAGACCAAGGCCAACTCCAAATCCAGTTACTCGGCCAAACCCAAATTGAATTGCTACCGCTTTGGGAAGCCGAATCACAAGGTGCTAGATTGCAGAGTCTAGGATCCTGTTTGCTCCTACTGCAATAACAAGGGTCACCTGGAAGTTGCCTGCTGGAAGACAAAAGGCCACCTTGCCACTCAACAAGAGGTCAAGTGCATTGGAGTCAAATCTGTCCAGGCACCAGCTCTTGCAGACTCTTTGCCAAAGCTCAAGAAGCCCATCTAAATTGATGGCAAAACCATTGAAATGGAGGTTCATACTGGGACAGCCCATAATTTTCTGACTTTGGACCATTGAAAAGGACTAGGGGAGCCAGCACTGGAAAAGCCTCTGGCCGAATTAGAATCTGCTAGCAAACGTGACCCAATAGTGAAAGCCACTTTTGTCGCAGAGACCAACCAGCCTGGATCCCGGGACAAGTACTCAGTCAGATTTCAAGTCAATCCAGTTCCAGATTTGAACCTCCTGGGTAACTTAGTTTGGAATATTAGTGGATGAAGCTTTACAACAAGCAGATTCAGATTTTCATATGGTATTTGACCACCTTCCGTTGGATCACAAATTACGTGAGAGATGACACCAACTGTGCGACTCATTCCCAGATCTGTGGAAACCAGAGTCGGGATGTCTTAAAGACCTAGAGCTTGATTTAGAGTTTAAACCTGAAACTCCTCCTATATTCTGCAAGGCCAGGCCTGTTCCTTATTTCCTTGATTTAAAACGACCAGGTCAAAGCTTATGAAGCCAAGGCAGGCAGAGAAGTTTGGGAGCCAACTCAGTTCAATGATTATTGCATACCCGTCGTTCCTATTCGTAAGGTAGCTTTGCCAAGGCAAGGGAAACCAAAGCTTTGAGTGTGTGGTGACTATTCCGTAGCAGTGAATCCACAACTGAAGGAGCACCGTTATCCACTACCTCTCCTAGAAGACGCAGATTAAGAGGCTTATATGGATTTACTAGCATTGATCTTGCAGATGCATACTACCAGATCAAACTTTGGCCTGCAAAGTCAAAGAAAACCTGCCCTTAATACGCGTAAAGGAATTCTGTTGCAGAAGAGACTAATGTTTGACATAAAGTCTGCCTCAGGATACTTTAAACAAGTTACGGATCAGCTTACCAACGAATTGCCTGGTGTGCCTGTTTACTTGGATGACATCTTGGTAAATGGGAAAGATGCAGAGGATCTTCTGGCCAATTTACAAAGACTACTGAAATGTCTGTATCAGAAAAGCCTCCGCTGCCATGTACAAAAATGCTAATTTGCACTGTCATTTGTGGAATACCTTTTGTATCTAAAGATGGAATTGCAAGAGGTCCCAAGGTTGATGCCATCGTCGCCATCTCCCGCCAACAAATGTTTCCAGTCTCTAAGGATTCCTGGGCTCAGTCCAATTCTATGCTAAGTTTCTTCCATCACATTTGACTAAAGTCTCCAATCAACACACCAATTGATTAAGAAAAATTCACTGTGGCACTGGGATCAGATCAACGAAAGCGTTATAGATATAGATATATATAATAAATATATAATAAATATATATATATTTGATTTTACGCTTTTAAGTGTGAATAAATTGTAACTTTTTATTGAGCTTTTTAGCCTGTTATGACATTTTCATTTCAATTGCAGTTTTCGTTCCTCAAATTGTATTCCCAGGACGTTTATGAACAAGCTGCACCGATGTTTGAATGGTTACAAAGAGAAAAAGAGAGCATAATGATTTTTTGTCGCACTTTTTAGATCATTGAACCTTCCAAAGAAATTCTTGGCCAAATTTGTGAAATTACAGGAGTAACAGAAGCTTTAGCCAAGTCTGCATATCTGGTAAGCACCTCTTGTAATTACTATTACATTGTCCAGAAGTTATTTGAACCTGACGTGATTCTATTTTTATGCGAATTGGATATTGTGACGTATAAATCACCATAAAATATAGACTGAAGGAATCCATGTGATTAAGTGTTGTCATGTGCTCTGACTTATTGTTTGATAAAATTTAATGTGGTTATGTTGGCCAAGGTATGTTTTAGAACTAAACACTTTCACCTTTATTGACCAGTCGGTAGCAAACCGTTGGTACCGAGAGGTGTCAAGTAATGTTTTCTATTGTTGCCTTTCCTCGGAAGCTCATCCCTGAAAGTTCAACCCTGGTAATCTTGGATCGGTTCAGTAGCCAATCCATTCAGGTTATTCTCTGGTCATTTTGCAACTTGCTACTATTTATGATTGACCAAGCCTAGTTTTGCCACACTTGATTCATCAGTCAACAAACAGGGAACAGAGGCGAGCTTTCGTTTTCATTGTACTCCAGGTTACAGCTCTCTCACAGGGTTGTCTCGGTATATCCACAGTGTAACAGAATGATATTTCGCAATAACTAGTCATGGAAAGACAATGTCTTCCTCTTCTTTCTCTTTCGGCTTCATCCCAACTCAGGTATGGCCACAGTGGATACTCCTTCTTCATTTAACTCTGTCATGCACATCTCTCTCCTCTAACCGTGTCTCATTCATATGCTCCCACGCTGCATCCAAAACTTTGTTTTGGTCTGCCTCTCTTCCTCCTTCCTGGCAGTTCCATTCTTAGCACTCTCTTTCCTATATACTTCCCCGTCCTTCCTCCTCACGTGGCCATACCACCTAAGTCTCCATTCCCATGCCTTCTCTACCTCTCTACTCCCAGTAGTTCTTTCACGTCCTCATTTCTCACATTGTTCTTTCTTGTCGTGCCAATCGAGAATCGCAGCATTTTCATCTCCTCCACCTCTAGTTTCTTCACTTGGTTCTTGGTCAGCGGCACAGTTTCCTTTCCATAAGGCGTAGCTGGTTGCACACATTTTTTGTACACTTTTTCTTTCACTATTACAGACACATTCCTATCACTTATTACTCCTGTCACTTTTCTCCACCCATTCCATCGTACGTGAATTCTTTTCTTAATTTCTGTCTCACTCGTTCCTTCACTGTCTACACTGGACCCTAGGTACGTAAAGCTGACTACATTGTTTATCTCTACTCCTTCCATCACAACACCTTCTCCATCCACTTGCTCTTCGTTATCAAATATCAGTCTTACTCCAGCCTCGCCACTCCTTTGCCTGCCTCCATCTCTCCAGTTCCTCTTCCACCTTCTCTCTCTCCCTTTGCTACAGCGGACAGTATTGCCCGCGAACACCAAGGTCCACTGGGGCCTCTTCCTAACCTCAGTTGTTAATCAATCCATCAACCCATTATTAAAAGTGGGTACTATTGTGCTTTTCTTCCACTCTTCTGGCATTGGTTCACGCTGAAGGATTCTTTTGAACTATGTTGTCAGGAAATACACTCCTATCTCACCGAGACTGAGCCAGGCGTCTGCAGGGATATTGTCTGGTCCCACTACAACTCCCTTCTTCATCTTCTTGAATGCCTTGTTTACTTCATCTTTGGTGATTTCTGGTACAGGGTACTCCCATTTCTCTGCTTCAACCTCTCTCCACTCTTAACCATTTTCCACATTTAATAACGCCTAAAGTAGTTTTGCATCACCTCCTCTTTATTTTTTTAATACTCTCCCTCCTTCATCCTTAATCAACTCGGCTTGCTGTACGTGCTTTGCTGCCTTATCCCTCTGCTTTGCAGCCTTATCCCTTTGTTTTGCTGGCTTATCCCTCTGCTTTGCAGCCTTATGCGTCTGCTTTGCTGCCTTATCCCTCTGTTTTGCTATCCTGTAGATCATGTTCTCGCCTTTTTTAGTGTCCAGTTTTGTATACGTGCCTGTAAATGCTTCCGTTTTGCTTTTGCCACTGCTACTTTCGCGTTCTAGCATTCTTGTATAACCGCTTACTCCTCTCGTCTTTAGCCTTGTTTAGCTCCTTCCTTGCCCTCTTCTTCTCCATTATTGCCTGCTGCACATCGTTATCCCATCACCATGATTCCTTGTCCTTTTCAATGTAGCCATTCCTAAGACTTCCTTCGCTGCGCTCCACATCGCCTCCACAACTGGTTCCCAGCCGTTTTCACATTCCTGATCCACTTCCTGTAAGAGTTATTCTCAGTTCCATCTCCTTTAACTTTCATTACCTAATTGGTTCTACCTTTGTCGATTCCAACCTTAGTGCTCCTATTAGTGTTGTTTGGCCACACATTCTCTAGGTACTACTTTATAGTCTCTAAATTTCCCAAAGTTTTTCTTTTGAAACAGGATATCGTCAATCTACGTGCGCCTACCTCTGCTTGTGTATGTGAGCTTATGCGCCTGTGTCTTGTCGAAAAAAGAGTTCACAATTGCCATTTCCATGCAATGAGCAAAGATCACTACCTTCTGACCTTCAGCATTTTTAGTACCAAAGCCATTTCTGCCTATAACCTTCTCGTCATTCTTGTTAGAGCCAGTCTCTAAAGTGATGCCAGTAAGTGCGGGATCATTTATCAGCTGATGAAAAGTCTCGTACACTGTAAGCACATTTTCTTTGCTATGAAATAGGTGAAGGTAAAGCAGGTAGCAAATGAACAAGTTTTTCGGAATCTAAATTGTCAGGTAATAAAAAAGAGACAAACATATTAAGACTTACCACGAAATCAAAGCTGATAGCTGCCAATGTAAAAATATTCCAAGCTATTCCGTCAAAAAATGTGAGAAATTTCTGAATCCACCATGGGCACTGCAGTTTTTTCACATGCTCATTAAAGTAGAGCAAAACAATCCTATTGTTATGCTGAAAGCAGAGTCGGATGTTTAAATCTAGTGTCTTCATTGTTAGGTAATTTCTTTCTGGCGTCAGTTATGCAGATGATTTCCCTCAAATTAATTGGTCACAACAAAAGAACCACAACCGTATTTTGATTTCCAAGTTAAATGTTTTTCGGAAGTTGTTCCTTTTATAGATCTTTCTGTAATTGTATTTAAACTGAGTGCAGGAGAACAGTCAAAGTTTGCATCTCAGTATCATTGGTAAACAAATGAGAGTGTTTGTTTATTCTGGACTCAAGTTGTCTGCTATAAATGATGGTACTGTTGCCATGAAACACAGAATTGGACTGGGTTTGGGCTGCTTTTGAAAGGAATAAGAAACTCTACCCTCTGCAAAACAAACAAAAACTGGAACCTCTGGAAAGCCTTTCTCATGTCAATGCACAATCTGCCATTGGCAGAAATAATGCTTCTTCTATGTGCCATGTTCGCAGAGGTTGGCTATCATGACTTTCCATTTTTCCCTTGTTCCTGTCATATGAAAAAGCTCACTGGCTCCCACGTCGCTTCATGAGTTGTTCGCCACCTGCTTTCTCAAGCTCCTGAAAAACGTCTCCTGTTGTCGTCTTCTGTCTCAACTTCCCTCAATTCTTCCAGTGAGCACTAAATTCTCCATGTCCTCTTTCCACACTACGTGTCTCAAAATTTCCATTTGCTTCCGTTGAATTGTCCTGAGCAAGTTCCTTTCCGTCCCTTTTCTTCGCAGTACTACTTCATTCGTTACATAATCCGTCCGAAATATTCTAAGCATTGTTCCCCAGAACCACATGTCTACTGCTTCCAACAGCTTCTTTATTTGGGTAGACAATGTCCAACACTCACATCCATACAGCATAGATACTACGTAACACAGCAGTACTCTTCTTCTTTTGAACATTGACATTATTTGGTTCTCTAGAATTTTTCCCAACCAATCGAAACTTTCCTTTGCTATTCCAACTATCCGCCTAATTTCAGCGTCACACTTCCCATTTTTGATGATGTAGCTTCCTAAGTAGTTAAATTTGTCCACCTGTTTAATTTGATCATTCCAGATGAGTAAACTGCATCTACGGCTTTGCTTCTTTTTTCTGACTACCATACACAGTCTTTTTGCTATTAACTTCGAGTCCTCATTTCTTCGAGCCACTACCTTGTTCAAGAGATCCGGCATTCCTTGTTAAGAGTTTGCAACCGGCAATCTCAGGTTATTCAGGTTGTGACTACCAATACTGATTCCCTCTGAGTTCTCTCAATATCCTTTCTCCGTACAAGTTGAACAGGTCCAGTGAAAAACGCACCCCTGTCTTACACCTCTTGATTTTAACATATTCACTCAATTCGTTGTCTACGCACATACAAGCCGTTTGCTCCCAATAGAGCTTGTGGATGAGGCGAAAATCTTGGACGTCCAGATCTAACGCCAGTCTTCAAGTATTCAAGCATCTTCTCGTGCTGGACTTTGTCGAAAGCCGTCTTATATCTATGCAACATATAGATCCCTCTGCATTACTATCGCTCTTTCAGTCAGCATTCGAATCATGAAGATAGCATTTCTAGTACTGGTATCCTCCATAAAACCACATTGTTCTCTCCCAATTTCTCTTGTGATCTTCCCACGATTCTGTACATGATGATTGTCAATATCAATTTGGTCACGTGACTCATCAGACGTATTGTTTGATGTAATTCGAGTGTTACTGCACCTGGCTTTTTAGGTGGTGCTGTGAAGATCGATTTACTGAGATTGTCAGGAATATCCCCAATGTCATATGTTCTGTTTACCACGTCTGAAGTGAAGATTTACGGCCGCTGATTTCTTTGATCTTTCGATACATTTTTGCTGAATCACTTTGTTTGTGTCGTTCTATCTCTTCGCATTTTCCATTGAGCCATTCTTCTTTTGCTTCTCTCCATTTTGTTCGGATTTGTCTATCGAGTGCTCTATCGAGTTATACTTTATGCTTCTTCTGTCTGTTATTTGCTGTCTATCCTTCATTAATTCTAAAATCTCCTGTCATCTATTTCCTTCTATTTTGTTTATCATTCTTTGAGGTGTTCTAAATGCTCAAAACGTTTCTTGACTTGTACGTTGAATTCTCTTCTTATTTCTGTATCTTCCATCAACTTTACATACACCAGCTTTGTTTCCGTTTTAGAAAGTGCAAAGTGGTGAAAAAAACTTAGTTGGACATTCTAAAAATAATAAAAAAACAGGTCCACTAACTTTTTTTAATGATCCCTCCAGGATTAAAAAATCTATATTTGATCTAAGACACTAGCTGAGATGGCACAGGAAATATGTGTGCTCAAATTTAATGGAAAGGAGCAGGCATGAATGAAATAGTATCCAGCGTGATTAATATAAGGAGAACTTAATCAACA
Source organism: Chironex yamaguchii (assembly GCA_024741275.1). NCBI lineage: Eukaryota > Metazoa > Cnidaria > Cubozoa > Chirodropida > Chirodropidae > Chironex > Chironex yamaguchii. The sequence continues at coordinate 11,908 of JANTCA010001254.1, forward strand.
AACTAACGGAAACGCACTGATTATCATCCATGTATCCACTGTCATTTGAACCAATCCTTGTCGTCAAGTTATTTGTTCCACTTTACATCATCATCATCATCACAACCGTAGCCTCGTAGGCCGTTGGTGCACCCATTTCGGCATTTCCTCCTTCCACCTCCGCCTGTCTTCCGTCATTCTCATTGTTGTTATCGTGTCTTTTCCCGTCCATTCTTTA
>JANTCA010001255.1:0-12124 GCA_024741275.1 Chironex yamaguchii
GTGGTTTAATCTCTAGCATATCGTGCTCCTTTTCATCAAACATGTCAACTAATAAGAGCATTTAAGCTTCATTGTTTTTCATTGCACTCGGAGGAGACTGGCGATGATGCATCACTACCACTTGAATTGCTTCTTGGATCTTCAGGTGTCCATATTTTGGTTGTTCTGACTTGTGTTCCATTTCTTTTCTTTGTATCAGTCCATGATAATGAATGTCCAGCTAAAGGAGGCAGTCCATATTCTCGTCCATCACCTAAAATGAAAAACAACAAAACGCTAATTTGTAGATTTTTACTACGAGAACCAAAAGTTGGTTTAATTTGTACTTAAACTCAAAGGTGCGAACTGAAGTCTAAGCGATCAGCAGATAAAGTGAAACTTGTATGATTTCTTAAAAAAAGCCTCGAAATTTCTTTTTACTCTTTTAGCAGTTAAAAGGATATAACATTTATTATTCATTGTCATGTTTTATGGATGTATACCAACCGTGGTTGCTCACATTTAAAACCAGCAAAAAGCAAAACTGTGCGATATTTATTAGTGTACCAAAACTAAACAAAGCAAAAAAACAATTCTCATTGCCTCGAATATATGAGAAATTCTTACGGTTGACAGAAGATAATAAACGAGTGTTGGTAAAATCAAGCAGACCAACACAACCAGTGGTCAAATGTTTCCTTGTGTATGATTTGCAGCGCTTTAAACTTCCTCTCTTGAAGCGATATGGCCTTCTTTTTTAAAAACTTTGAGTTTACTTTTGCTGTGCGGGGCAAATGGAAGGTTTTCTCATCCCAGCTGCCCGTTTGTGTACATGGCAAAATCTAGTTTGTACTTTCTTTATTTTGCTCGGTTTTGGCAGCTTCGTTTACGAAAGATACAGAAAAATACCACATAGCCAACAAAAGATCACATCTTGATTTTATAGGAAAATCTCATAGCAAATGTTTAAGTAAGGTATATCAAATGATTTTTACTACCTCATACCGTTTTCAGATTTTATAAATCATCACTTTAAACATATATACCATGTATAGTTCATGCCGTACCAAGTCGCACTATTTGTTCACTTTTAAGTAAAAGCTACACATGTCCATAACTAAGTTTGCAAATATCGACGCTGATGAACGAAATCTTAAAATGTGAATGTTTAGCGCTGAGAACCTAAGGTGGTTGATTATTAACAAGAGAAGGGAACTCTACATTTTTAGTGAAAGCAGATGAACAGTATTTCCAGAACTAAAGAGTGAAAATAACGTCGTACTTTGCATTGACGTAGCGCTTACTTATTGATAAAGCAAGTCATTTCGTTCAAAATCAAAATTATTAACCTTAAACTCATTATTCATATTTTTTTACTTTAAAACCTCAGAGATTTTCCCTTCATTTAACTAAAACACAGATATTGATGGACATGGAATCTTTTGTGTTTATTGAAGAACATCTCCTCTATACTTTGGTGTTTGTTCACCTTGCCAATATGTCGAACTAAAAGCGACAAAATAATTCAGTTGGCATGCCTGCAGGCAATAAAAAAATTGAAACATACGCGAAAACTTTCAAAAATTGATAAACATCGTCCTGGAAAGTTATCACCAATTCTAACTTCTTTTCAATGTATCAAACACTTACAAAAACATAAAGGCAGTTTTCTTTTTCAAAAAGTCAGTATACTTTAAAAAATCGGCCATGATTTTAATAACCCTCTAATAGCATAAGATGGCATTAACATTTTTGCTTAAAATTTTCTACTTACTTTTTCCTCGGTGACAAATGACGATCTTTTTAGGTCTTTCGTAGGAGTGCGATAGTCCCTGGGCAGCTCCACTGATGTCTGAATTCACCAACTCTGATAAAAAATTAATATAATTGATAGCTAGTCTTAGTGTGTCTACCTTTGATAATCTCCGTTCGTATGGCAATGTAGGAATATGACTTCGTAGTCCTTCAAACGCTTCATTGATACACTGCATCCTTCTCCTTTCTCGTAGATTAGCTGCTTGTCTTTGCAGAATATAATGTCCGTCTGATTTGCGTCGTTTTCTTTTCAAGACACCTTCGTCGCAAGGTTCATACTCTCCTAGCCGCGCCGTGAAGGCCTGATAAAATGAATGTTGAAATACTGGAAAAGTAGAATAAAAAGCCTCCTCGCTCATTCCCCTCATTTACTTATTTATTCGTCGGAACGTAGATTTTATGTGAGAAATTTAGTTTCAGAAACTAATGACGTTCAGCTTTTGCAAATCAAACGGCGAATTGAACACTGACTGATGCGATGGGAACTTAGCAATCTGTTCATGCATTAATAAGGACAGCAACCAATCAGATGAATGTATCATCAGAATATCTTATCGAACACAAATAAAGAGAGTGAAAAATGACAGCCAAGACTGAGTCAAAGAATGGTTATTGTGTTTTAATAATGGAATAATTTGATCAGTCTTTGTATCTAAGAGGGTATACTATTAACTCTTTAAATCTGGGGGTGAGTCGCTTACTGCGTCTGAAGACTCTTTTCAGCATGCTGGCAAAGAAAGGTAAACTTGATGTGTTATCACGTGTGTTTTCTGTCTACTGGTCTGTCATTAAATGCGCAACCAACACCTTTAGACAATGAAGAATTGTAGATCAAGAAATCCGATGCGATTCTGCCCTCGTTATTTTCAACGTGAAAATAGGAATCAGAGCCTTATCAAAACAATGCATCAAAATTCTAGTTAGCAACTACTCTGTTCAATAAGGGGATTTTTAAGAAATACAAAATAGTAACATTTATCAAGCGAAGTAAAACAAGTTAATTTAAGTTAACTAGAGTGTGGTGATAGTAAATGGTTACTGAATGAAATACATATCGTACAAATCTCATTGGGTGACGACACATACTGAATTCTCATGACGATTTAACTTTTAAAATACTGAAGACAATTATGTAATGAATAGCAAAGAGAGACGGGTCATTAGCCGGTCATCTTACATGAATAAGATTATACAACATTGATGTGATCGAATATATTAGGACAGAAAGAAAAACACTAAACCAAGATTAATCTTAGAATTTATTACGATTACATTTCGCTCCAAGTCAATCGAAGCCAAAATAAAACGAAAATAAAAACGAAAACAGTTGTCGCCAAAAGATCGATATCTTTTAGTAATTATAAACAACGAAATGAAAAAAAAGTCAACAGGTGAAGAATAATGAATTTAATTAAGCAGGGTACCACGAGGAAAGAAGGGAATGTATACTAAATTAAGCTGAATTATAATACTATACTTCTCAATGTTTAAGTTGAAGTAGCATACTTATCAATAAATATGGTAAAAAATGAAAAATCTAATACCTCGTTTAACAGTACTGGTAGCTACGATGATTACTTGGATGGTCAATCTTGTCAAAGCAAAAAGTGTCAAGATTAAATGTGTTGCAAGTAGTAATTAATTATGATTGAAACCCAGGTGACAGGTTCGCGTATTTTAAGCACAGGTTACTGTTGGAAGTATAGGATTCATGTCGTTTTTTTCATCTTTAAATCAAAGCTTACTAAAAGCTATTAGCAGACGAATGCAACGTCCGATCTCTACTAATTGAGCATTATAATTTAATCGTTAGATTTGATGTGTTGCTGGCTTGCGTGAATGAGTTGACAACAAACCCTTGATAATTCTCACCAAAAATCTGTCCAGTCACTTCGATTATCTATCAACATATTTAAAGGCTTAATGGTGCAATAAATTGATATTTCATTTAGTAGGTAATTTTTTGACTGACCACGCTTGCGTTGGCTGTCGTAAAGAAAATTAAACGAAACCATTTGTAAGTAAACGTAGAGACATAAAGACATGGTACTTGCAGTGTTAAATGTGTCTTTAGGCCTAATTATAACCTTTAGCTTCTTTACATGGTTATAAGAAGAATTAATTTTTCTTACTATATCGTATTCATTTACGAACCAGTTTGTCGTGAACCTTATTCATATGAGTTCACCGTAGTAATAGAAAACTTTGCAAAATAGGGGCATGTTTGCCTGTCTCTTTATTTTCAGATCTTAAAACATCCCAAAGGAGATGTCTTATTTTTCTCAAAGTTATTTACTTTTATGTTCCGCACGCTTATACTATCTTTGTCTACTAATGGCTAGCCTTACTGACTCTTAAATAGTTTGACTATTTATACAAGTGAAACAAACGTCATTATTGGAGATTCTTTAATGATCTTGATTTTCGTTTTTTGAAACGCATGGATATTGAGTTGGATTCCCACACCTGTTTAGTGGTGTGATATCGTTGGCTCACTTCAAGGCATAATTATCATCATGATATCTGTGGTCAATCATCTCCGTCTTTTCAAATAGGAAATGATCCAGAAAGGACTTTGATACGAACCGCGTGCAGGCATCAGCCTTGTCTCTTGACATGAATCAATACTTTTTTCCTCCTCTTGTGAGTATAACAATAAACGTTTGGAATAAAGTGAGATACGCAAACAGTTAAAGGTAAGGGAATTTACCAAGCACAGTCCATCGTTTTTGTCTGGTTTGATATATCATTTTAACTTAGCTCACACAGAGACGGATCATGATAAGCTTTTCAAAAGAGCATAGAAACCTGTTCGAGTGCGAGCAGACTATTGAATAATTACCAAGCAGTTGGTAGAAAATAAACTTTTTGACCAATCTCCTCTGAATATTAACATATATCTTAATATTCATGTTTTAAAAATAGAGTAAAAACAATAGGCTTAAGTTGAATGAACAACAGAGCGCGAAGACTAAGAAACTTCATCATTCTCTACCTTCTCATACCTCATTAATAATTTGCACGAATCTGTGAATTAAAATATGCAAGAAGAATCAGGCCAACGTGAGAATTTACTTGATTCCCTCATTTTTGGGGTCTTGTTAGTATGCCGCTACGTGTAGATAAAGAGAACACTTAAATGTCAAACACTAGTGAGTGCATTTAAATTAAGTATTGAGCTTCCAGCCATTACAAGTATTGTGAAATAAAATGATTGGCTTCAATGTGGTCAAAGACCAACTGATATTATTTTGTCATTTTGTCAATCACGATAAAATATGATTAGGTATACATGCATAAAACAGATATTTGTGGTTTACATACTTACATCTACTTGCAACCTCCTCTTTAGGCCATAGATTTGGATATTTTGTGAATTATAAACTGCGAAAATTTGATTAGTATGGTTTCAGTATGGGAGTTCCCCTGAAGACTAATAAGGCTTGAGAAAGACGTTTTTCAATAATTATTTTTCTGTAAGCATCTAGTAGGAAATCAGGGTCATGAAAGGACTAATATTGAAATTTTGTGTTGAAAAAATGTAGGCCAGGGAGGGATATATATATATATCTCAACAGACAAAGTGCTTTTTATATATTTGTCAAGAGTGGAGCATTACCACAATAGCTGCACTAAGTGGGATTCGACAGGGCTCGAACTGGTAACCCTCAGACTCAAAAGCCAACACTCAAACCTCCATGCCATCAGGGCACAGGTATATATATATATACACATATATATACAGATAGATAGATATATAGACGCATACATACACACATTATATATATATATTGAAGTCACTATAATAGAAGATATAATCCTCACCCTACTTCAATATATATATATATATATATATATATATATATATTGAAGTAGGGTGAAGCATTACCACAATAGCTGCACTATGTGGGAGTCGACCGGGCTCGAACTGGTAAGCCTAAGACCTAAGACTCAAAAGCCAACACTCAAACCTCAGTTTCGTGCCATCACGGCATATATATATATATGCATATTTTGCATTTTATATATTTACCCATTCCTAAGAATTATGAATTGCCTTATTTTTTGCCTAAGGTAAATACGTGTTTGAAATTACTGATGACACCTGTGACGAATATTCTTATTTGTGAGTATAGTAGCCCATGAAAACTGAATAATATTATTTTAGCTTATCTTCTACTAAATGAACAATACACAGCAATCTTAAAGAAAAACCACTTCATGCAAGGAAACTTCATGTCAAAGCAAACTGAAATAAAGTTATTGTTTACAAAAGTTTCCGTTTCAAAAAACAGCAGTGAAAGTAGAAGATGAACAGCCAAAGCGAAAAGTAGATTCTATTTGCAATAACTGTTTTTTTCAAAAGATGTGAAATGGTTTTACGTTGTGTTTTAATATCTTTGTCAACAGGGTGCTTGAATAGGATATTTCTTTTTGTTAATTGTTGTCACCTTTCTTCGCGGACAAACTCTATTTATTAATACTTGAAGGACAGCAATGTTGTACAGCAAAGAAATGTGCTACTAATGACCTATGATTATTGACATAAAACAATCACCTTTGGCAATCGAGTACTAGTTTTATCACTAATTAAACAACAATGAGCTCACTAATGTCAAACAAAACTTCAAAGCATATGTATCTGATTTTAAAAAGCCATGTGTTTCATCTAGTGTATGATTTAGTACATGGGAGTTTTATGATCTGAGGAAAAATAACGGAAGAAGGTGCTTTGTAAACCAAAGTCAATTCAGTTGAACGGAAAAATATCGAACGAATAAATAGAAGATAAAGATGTCAGTAGTAGAATAGATAGTAAAAGGAGTCATTTGATAGAAGAACAAAGAACATCGAGTTAATTTGGCTCAGAATAGATGGCATCAAATTCATTGATAGCTGATATAATCAAGTGAACTGCCAACAGAATTCAATGTGCTGATAAAATCGAATAATTTGAAATAAGAAGAAATCGATTGATAACAAATAGAATAAAATGCATTGATAACAAATAGAATAAAATGCATTGATAACAAATAGAATAAAATGCATTGATAACAAATAGAATAAAATGCACCGATAACAAATAGAATAAAATGCACTGATAACAAATAGAATAAAATGCATTGATAACAAATAGAATAAAATGCATTGATAAAAGAAAAGATGGGATCGAGTTAACTGAAAGCAGAATAGATGGTATTGACTCTTAATTATAGAATAAATAGTATCGAATGCATTGATAGCAGAAAAGTTTGAAATTATTTGTAGATAAAATTAAATGATGATGATAGATAACGGCAAAAACATCGAGAACAATATAAATATCATTTCAAACTTGATAAAGTAAGACGGTCAGAGACGGCTGAACCTCTACCAAAGCGGGAAAAAAAATACGCAATCAGATTGGATCGGATTTGGAAAAAACTCGGCGGGACATTCAAAGGGGCTTATCCCACCCAAGGCACCTAATTTTATACCTTTTATTTTCGACTGGTGATATTGAGGAGCAAAATTTTGAGTTCCATTTACCACAATGTTAACAAAATTTTGAAGTGATCCTGAATTCATACAACTATCCGGATCACTCCCATTATTTGGTGAGTTCTTCCTCGGACCAATGCACACCTCTAGTAAATTTTTTTGAGAATCTGCAAAGAGTCAGACAGACAGCCGAGATACAGACAAAGGGTAACGAAAGCAATACCTCCTTAGCACAGGTATTAATACATAGTGTAGAATGCATTTGATAATAGAATGGATGGTATCAAACGCAGTGCACAACTTCATATCAGTTAGTGTCACATATGCGGATAAAAAGAAAAAAAGATTAAAACACCTTTCAAAATAAAATCTTTTACTGCAACAATTTTTACATAAGCCAGTTTGATAGAATATAGCTTAAAATCATTGTCCGTTTGAAAAGTGTATAGAACGTGTACTCTTATCTAATAAAATACACATTTTAAGTGAGAAAGTTAGCAGAAATCAATAAATTAGTGTCATGATTACAGTTCATTGTGTATTCTAATCCTTCCCTGCCTGTTTCTCTCTTATCTTGATACAGGGTGGTAAGTTTAAAATCAAAACATTCAAAGGTTATCACGGTGTGCTGTTTGAGAATATACTTTGAAAACCAGGATGGTTTGATAAATCCTTGACTTTTCACGGCTAAAAGCAGTAGGACACGAGATCAGTTGCAATCGCATCACGGCCAAATTTGTATGAGTCCTTGTTTAAAACAGCTTGAGTCCTATCAATCCGCCAATCCGTCCAAGAATCTTCCATCCCAAAAATTTATCACTATTGATTCTTATTTGTTCTTATCCTACGCTGCACAACCTTTGATCTTCTGTCGATCTATGATAGGCTTGGTATTTCTTTTCTGTGATACTCTTCAATTGCTTTCCGACTAGTGCTTGTTAAGATAGTTTTCCTGGCTACGTTGATTGTGTTTTTTTCCCTACAATGCTGTACCCTTATACAGTTGATATCAAAAATGCCCATCATTTGGTCTATTACTTATAAATCTATACACAGTTAATCTACCCCGAACTTCTCATCCTTAATTACACTGACCTTCTGACATTGCTTTAAGTTCGATTCACAGATTACTCGTTTAAGAGAGCTTACTCTAAAAATTCTGAAAAAAGATAAATTTAATAGCTGTTTAGATAAGATCATGGTCAAATATAAGCAATCGCTAACTTAATCATTTGTCGTTAGTCATTCAGAGTGATCAATAAAACAACCAGCAAATAATCAAACTAAAATCGTTTGGTTGAGAAGAGATACAACACAGTATTACTAGTTGTCGTGAGGTTTCCTTCTTTACCCTTGTAACTTCGTACTTCGTCAAAAAATAACACGATCCAAGCAATTTACGCGTACATTGCAGTGTATCTTGGTAGTTGTCTTTCATTTCAGGGTTAAGGAGTGTACTAGGAACGATGTAATAGGAGAAATTCAAACTCACATCCTTTAGCTTGCAAGATTGACGTGGTATTCATGAAATTAGAATGAAATCATTGCATTACTCACAGAAACATTTTCTTTTAAGATTCACAATTTGTAATTCCCACGTTGGCTTTTGCAATCAGTCTTCACGACACAGTTTTGTCAAGAATACAGTTTCACTGAATATTTGATGACTAACAAAACTGTATTGTATGGTATAGTAGATTCTATGACACTGTAAGAAACTAACATTTTAACGTAATTGCAACATAACTAAATGACAGAAAATTTTGTTAGCTTGTGAAATGTCCTCAAATGAAAAACATAGCTCCTTTAACGATCTACAATTTTTGTTTTCATTGTCGAATGTGTTCTTCTCGATAAATATCAATATAAAATTAAAATCAGATACTGGTTGTTCAAATGTACTTTCTTTATGTAAAGACTTCAGTTACTTTTAAGTACCTTTTAAGAATGTGCACGATATTTACAAGATTAATAATAAAATTTCCTATTAATGTTACATGCATTCCCTCTTGACTGTTTTGCTAAAAATGTTTGTTAAATTTTTTGTAATAGCTTGCCTCATAGGTTTCTTTTTTTGACCATTAACTCTGTTTTTGTGGCTGATAAGCTTGACAGATAGTACAGGGTCATTTATTCTTAGATAGACTTACGTTTGCGCCATAGTTGGTTTAATGAAGGTAAACAAACTCCAGAGGGTACATATTTACAGCACGAGTAGTCACCTTGTTTGATCAGTGTATTTGCAATCAATCCTGCTTATAATTATAAAAACGAGTCTTCCTATGGATTAGAATCGAAAGTGAAGAAATCAACATTTTTTCCCATGAAACTCAGAATTACACACGTGCATAGTGAAAGTAAAGACATAATTAATTCTGAGGGAATCTTCTGAATGATAACAGAGACAAAACCTTCAGCATGAGTTTTGTTTGCTACATTACAATTGAGCCGAGGAAGATTAGAATGCGCTCAATATCTTTCAGTATGATTGGTAATTAATCTACGATACTCTGTTTAAGGCTTAACTGTATCTGTCTTTTCTACTCTGCAGAGAGTAACTGTCTGAAACATTTGACAAAGGCTTAAACCAATCCGTTTACCTCTCTAGGAAAACGCAACTTTTATGCTATTTGGTTGATGACAGTCATAACTTTTTCTTACAAATGTAAGCCTGGCCGCATTGATTCCAGGTTAGAAGTACAAAACAATGATTTCAAAAGAATGGGTTCTTCTGAAACTATTTTCTTCGAAATGTGCCGAAGATGATCTGTAAAAAGTTAACACGGGGTCCCACGTGGAAAACAACTAGAAGATATTGTCGGAAGGTCAACATTACCATATTTATGATTTTGATATTAAAGTTCAACTTCCGATACTCTATTACAAATATTAATCAATTTCTATAAAACAGCGAAATTTTATGCACTTCAATGTCTTAAAAATCAAAGAATGATTTCTTCAATACTGTGTCATTCAATATTGTGTCAAAAATTAAGGAAGCTCGGTATGGCCTTGTGTGTGATTGTGTAGGTTTCGTTAGCGCTTGTACCATACAATATCCCTATTACAAATATGAATTTGGAAATAAAGCGTTGACTGGTCATCTCTTTTATTCATTACATCAAGGGATTGCTACTGAAAGATTTTATGAAAGCTAGGGTTCGTGGGGAGAAATTGTCTTTACGCAAGAACCTTTGGCTCCGGTGCAAATTCTTAACAGTATCTTTTTCCTGAGAAAAGTTTTCATTCATATCACGTATCCTTTCGAGTTGGCCTCTGGAAGACTGTTATTTCTCTGGACGTTTTCTTTTCCTTTGGTTTGTTTTTTTCTGGAAGTGCTTTATGGACTCTCAATTTGGGATATATATACTCACGTGCTTTAGACAAGGTCAGTGTTAGCGAATTTTTGCGTGACTTGTAAATGTATGGCATGATCAAGAAGGGTCATTAACAGGAACGCCTGCACGTTTGCAAATACAAGAGTTGTGACATGTAATGACTTGTTGATGATAACACAAGTTCTATTAACACCTGCAACTAACAACAATTTCATTAACACCTTCACTTTATGGCAGTGTGTTGGTGATGAAAAAGAGAGGCGGTTTGTACTTAACTTACTTAGCTAACTCTCCCTTTTGTTTGCTATTTGTACACATCAAAAGAAAAGTAAACATATTGTCATAAATTAGTGAAAAAGTTTAGGATTGATACAACAGTGGTCTCTAATTTAACTACGATAGTTTTCTCCCAAGTGTAGTTTGAAATCGTTCGACTCATAACTATGATCCGGACACCGTATGTATAACCGTAATAACTTGCACACTGGGTGAATCGTCCCATAAGTGTAGCATCTTAAAATCACAAATCCCTGCGTCTGAATCTCTAATTTCTATTAACTCTAGGAAAATAAATTAATGTTCTTCGTGTAGAGAAAAGATTTTCTTGGGGAACGAGTCAAACATTCATGTAATAGTCAAGCAAGTACTCTAAGCTCAGAAGGATAGAGACATCACAGTCGATCTGAGAATTAGTATTTACAGTTAATTTTTATTTAGGACTGTAATTGAGATAGGGCAAGGGAAAAATCATTAATGGCAGAATCATTTGCACAATGATGCACAGCAATTTGATGTTTTCTTTATTTCCATTTGAGAGCTGATCGAGTTAAGACACTTTTACTTATCATATTTTCATAAAATGCTTTCTAAAATTGCAAGCGAATAATGGATATTTTAAAAAAAGAAAATGACCTAATTTAAAAGCATGGCACTTCAAGCTTGTCACAGCAAAAGTATTCAGTCCCTTTTTGTATTTCTCAACCAGCAGTCAAGGAACGACAAAATACCATTCTAGGATATCTTACCAACAAAAAAGCGCGAAAGGGACAGAAATGCAGAGAAGCAATGTGATAGAAAGAGACAAGGGTACTAATCCTTAACGATTCTATAATGGCGCGACAGTACTTGACGATAATGTCTTAAGTACAAGCAGGAAAAAGGTGACGTGGTCTTAAACCACCAATACATTAGTGCATTATAGCAAACGTTTCACACCCGATTTTGCGGTTGACACGTCAATCCTTTTAAAAGTTCTGTCTTTTTGTCATGTAAAAATTGTCATAAACACAAAATCCACGCGTGTCGTGAAAGTAGATAGACCGTTCAACCATTTCGACGGCCACTTTAGCAAACCGGCAAATAAAAGCACTGAACTTGGCCACACAACCTTGCTTTCAAAATTAACAAAGAGATGGCCTCTTTTACTCATGCTTTCTGGCGAGTACATTACTTTAGTGTAAGACCACTTAATTGATGTCATTTACACTTAGTCGGTCTCTAAGTTCCTTGTG
>JANTCA010001256.1:0-12122 GCA_024741275.1 Chironex yamaguchii
TTCCTTTAGTCAGATCAATTTAAACTCAATTTAAATGTAGATAATTAACTGATCTTGCACATGTTAAGGACAAGCACATGAGTGAACGTACGTTTAGACCATGGACTTGCTCTATTAAGTCTGGTTTAGACCAATGAGGTTTTTTTACCTCATTGGTTTAGACCGTAGAAATAATATTATTTCTATGGTTCAGACACGGAAGTTTTGGGGGGATTTTTTTCCCATCGTAACTGAAAAAGAGGCACCGGTAAGATGGAAGCAGCAAACGATCCGAATATGATGTGCAATTATAGGCGTTGAATTATATATTCCCCAGGTAGCTCTAAATGCCAATTTGTCAGTTATTAAATTACGTAGAACTTCTACAGGTTATTGCAGGCCCCGATTGTTATCTATATTGTGTTGACTAGAGGTAACTTATTGTAAGCTGAAATATTAAAGGCGTGCAGTGGAATACAATTGACTGTACGTGTAACAAGTAGCGTACGACCAATCACCGTCAGGGGTTCCAGCGACTGACAAATAAGCAGTGACAGCTGGTAGTAGTTTGCTTAAGTGGGGCGATAGCTCTGATAGGTTTTCACAACAACACCGAGCTGAACGTTTCGCACAAAGGTTCCCGGTGATTTCTTGAGATAACGGGCAGATTCTATTTTGCCCAAAAAATGAGGAAAAATCGTCTGATGTCGCCGACAGTCAGTATGAACTACGCATGCCCAGATGCCAAAATCTCGGGGGGATTTTATCTTGCCCTTGCTGTTCACAGAAAAAGTAGAATGCAGCCCTGTGGTCCAATTCAAGCCAACCATCGGATAACTTCGGACATGCATTGACAGTTGACACTGTCGAGAAAGACAATGGTAAATCACGGAAAATCGTTCCTGAATATGACTAGGAGTGATAAAATTTGTCAATTCAGAAAATAACTGGATATGGAGGACCTTCTCTGCTTTGGAATGGTAGGGTAATGCCCATGGTGCCCCCCCAGCACCAGCCACCACTGCAAATAAGAGGTTCAATAGACTGCCGTTATGCGAGGGAAGTGAGCCCTGATATACGGTCCCAGGCGGGCGTTAGTGATATAATACGAAACCACCCAAAAATTACCCAAATCGCCCCCAAACCAACCAAATCACCCACAATCACCAAGAAATAAACCAAATCACTCAAAAACAAACAATTTTAGTTGCAGTTTGTCCTAAAAATTTCCTAACAAATTGGCCTTTGCCTTCTTCTTGAGATATATGGTTTTAAACCATTAAACCGCTTTTTAAAAGCCTTAATAAAGCTAATCTGGACGAGTTTGAATTAGTATACTTTGTCATTTTGTTACTCGATTTTGTGTATGTAAAGAAAGGACAGCAATTTATATTTAAAATTTGGATGCATGTGTACTTGCAGTTTTGTCACGAAGTGTCACGCTTCGCAGCTACCAAATTCCACACATGCATATACCACACAGTTCAGCAAAGAAAAATGGCATCTTAGCATCTGCGCAAACAAGCATAACTAGAAAGGAGAGATTCCTGGTACTTGGGATTTCTCCCAGGTGGGCAACCCTTAGGTAGCAGAAGAATATAAATTTCCAAAGGGTTGTCCACTAATGCCAGGTATCTGAATAAAATATAAAAACAAAACAACAAACAAAACAAGAAACAAAACAAGACAGAATGTCAAAATAAAGTCGTTCTAAGAGAAACCCTCGAGCATCTAAAGCCAATTGCTTTAGAAAAGTTTAAAAAACAGGGATTGAAGATCGAGAAGAAGCTCCAGAAAAAATAAAACAAACCCGCTGAAACTCTCACACCAAAATACTGACATTTTGGGGTGCTTTTTGGGCGATTTGGATGATTTTTGGGTGATTTGGTATTATATCACTAAGGCCCAGGCGGGCTCAGGTCCTGAAGACCGCTTGTGTGTGCAAATACGTGGATGGCTAATTCTTTTCACGTCTTTCGTCTCCGTTTATCGCCCAGTTGAATGATATATAAACATTCTGCTCCGGAATCTGTGACTGACAATGAGGTATCTTTTGGTTAAAATGTCTGTGCTACAGTACCATTGTGTTTATTAACCTTAATTTCTTGCTGTTATTATTTACACCAGCGGTTTATGTTAATTTATTTATTATTAAACCCTAATGATAAAATCTCCTAAGTTACATAATCTCAATATTCATGATAAGGAATGAATAATCCTAAAGACCTACCTTCATTAGCTAACTTCGCACCCTCATTTGAAATTACTTCTAGCCTTTTTGACTTACCCAATCTTAGTGGTTTTTATATTGATGAACAAATGCCTCAGACTATTGATTCTCGCTACTTCACTTTACCTGAACTTTCATCTGTATCACCATCCTATAGAGATTTCGCTATTCCTCACACTAACATAACAAGTCTATCCCTTCATCATGATGAATTAGTTTCTTCATCTACCCATACGAAATCGAATCTTGATGTGATTGGAGTGTCTGAAATATGGCATTTCCTTGATAATTCCTTATTATCAAATGTTGACATCTCTGGCCATACCAGTTTTAAGACTCAGTCACTCACTCAGAATGATGGTGTAGGTCTGTACATTAAAAACTCCCTTACCTCTAACTCAGGACCTGACTTAGATAAATGTGCAATTGATTTTGAAACCATGTGGGTTGAGCTAGAAAACAAGAATGACAAGAATGTCCTAATTTGTTGTATTTATAGACATCCTAGCTCAGCCATTGATAACCACACATTTTATTTTCAAGATATTCTTTCTAAAATCTTTGCTTCTAGGTAACTTATTTTTCATCTCTTTGCCGATGATACAAATATCTACTATGAATCTAAACATTTATCTGATTTGATTAAAATAGTGAATAAAGAGTACATCAGTAAAGTAATGGCTTGATGCCAACAAACTATTATTAAACATTGGTAAAAACAACTATATTATCTTTCAGTCTCCATATGTTAATTGAATCAACTGAATCAACTGATACATTTGAATCAACTGTGAAAATAGGGAAGAAACATATTAAAAGAGTTAAGTTCGTTAGGTTCTTAGGTTTCCTTCTGGATGTGCATCTAAGCTGGAAATGCCATTTCAGTGAACTCTCCAAACAACTAGCAGAACATGTGGAATCTTTTTCAAGAATAGGCACTTACTCCCATTAGATGTTTTAATTTGCCTCTATAATGCTTTGTTCCTGTCCTTCTTGCAATATGGTATTATTGTTTGGGGTCAAACATATGCATCATACATTGATCCCATTTTCAAATTACAGAAAAAAGCTGTCAGAGCTATCTCATTTCAGCCTCGCTTGTCCCCCTCTCTTCCAATCTTCAGGGATCTTAAACTTTTTACAATTTCCGAGATTTTTGAACTCCATCTATTAACTTTTGTTTTTGATTCTGTTAATAAAACCTCACCTAGCTGCTTTCATGACTCTTCCTTGATCAGTTCTTCTGTTCATCAATATTCCACAAGACAGGCTATTTGAGGTGATTTATATATTTTTCGGGGAACAGCCTTCAATAAGGCCTAAAATCAATTTGCTATCTTTGTATTAAACTCTGGAATACATTGCACCATAAAATTTGAACTGCTCCATCCAAAACATCATTTAAATCAAAGCTGAAAATACATTTATTGAACAAAGTCTCCTGATAAATCTAAGTGATAATGAAAATGAACAATTATCTAAATTCAAATAAATTTGCCTAATATCTTAGAGTAGGGGGGACTCTCTCCTCAATTAGTTTACTTATTGGGAGATCTCCTCCTTTTAAGTAATTCCCTGCATACAAATTATTTAATTCTTTATATTTATATATTGTGTTAATTTCCTTATATTATTGTATTACTTTTCTCTATCAAAGTTATTTCACGAAATTGTTTGTTTGTACTTTTAGAATAATAAATTGTATGCAGAGAATTTAAATTATATATGAACTGAACTGAAGTTAGAACATCCCCAGGAGAAATTGATAGAATTGGTAACAAGTGGAAACCTGTTTTAAGTCACAAACTTCTCTTTAAAGGTTTTTGTCCGAGAATGATAGTCATAGATTCGTCAGAATACGACAACAGACGAAAATGCTGAGCATAAAGTGTCAATTAGGCTACAAATTGGCCAAGAAAAAAGAAATGAACTCAAGATTGGACAAGGGTAAGCAAAAGGCAATATGTTAAAATGCAACAAAGGGATACAAGTGTAAAAGAAAAGGCAAGATCTAGAGGAAAGGGAAATTCATTTGCTTTTACTGAGCTATTTACGTTCCAAGAAATTTTCATTAGGACCTCCATATTTACACTAAATGCCTAAACATAGAGAGTGTCCTACAACAGTTTTACATAGGCAAACAATACTTAGAACAGCCGTTAACTAAAAAGGGATATGCATCATAATAGACTGTGAGAGTTCCACGTATTCTAAAATGATTCATTGATGTAGAAATAAACTGTTAATGTTTATTATAAAAATGAAAATAAACTGATATACATACAAGATCCGGTCAACAGCTGAAACCTTTGAAAAATGTGGTCTTAATGTTTGTGTTTTCCGGAAATGAAATATCATACCTTGATTTCAAAAATTTAGGAGGATTGTCGTTAAGATCAGTGATTGTGATATTGACGTAGGTATATTCGCCATCAAATATTGTTGAATGAGACTAAAATGAAAAGAAAATAGGACAAGCCTTATTAATTTATTTGTAGCTGTGGGATAGAAGGGTTTTCTTCTATATCTAATGCTTTGTTAATTGTTTGATTTTGCTTTTTGCACGATGGAATCATCATCATAAAGTTTTATCGAGTCGAAAGCGACTCCTCGTGTCTCTGTTTAGGAAGTTTCATCCCTCCTGCTTGTCCCCTGCCAATGCTCTAAGTTGTCTCAGTCTCCTGTGAGTTACCTCCTTCACCCTGTCGAGCCATCTCATCCTCTATCATCCTCTACTGCCTTCTGGCATTGATAACATGTTTTTGCATGCTGGTATCCTTTCTCATGATATGTCCAAAATACGACATAGCACATAATGAGTTTGTAGGTTGTGAAATGTGTTGTTGTGACATACTTGTTGAAATTATACAAATTATCTCCTGCTGAATTTACAGGATAATTGCTTTCATCGACAGAAATTCAACAAGAAAGAGACAATGTGATTTTTAATTTTTCTGAATCCTTGTTGCTTCTTACTTAAAACGCATGGACTTTTATAGTTTAACAAAATCGTACGATCTAACACGAAGAACATATCAACCAATCATTTTAATAAAAGCATTTACAAATTGCAGTCACATGCAGTACATATGATGGCGACACCTTCATTGCCTTGCATCAATTCACGTTTTTAGGGAACAAAGTACAAACCAAGAACACAACTAGAAGTGAGGAATAACAGTGTTGAAGGCTTGCGTGAAAAACCAACATTCTCCCCTCCCTGACTCAATGTGAGTAAAGCAAAAGGTAGTTTTTCCAATGCGCGTCTAATGCAGCATTTGGTTCACTCACATCACTTAACTTGCCTCCTTCTTTTGCTCTCTCTGTATCATTGTTTACTTTATTGCCCTCATATCTTTCGTGAACTACTTCAAATGGAAAAAGATTCTGCAAATGTCTACTCAGTATTTCTACCTTACCTTTGCCTGCGCTCAAAACTCTTACCCTTGCACCTCTAATATACCTTTAATAAGGTCCATGACGAGACCCATTTTCCGGCTATTCCGCCTCTGGTTATCCTCTTTAACAGGTGCTATGTCTTTCTTTCTCACTTTAGACTCACTATTTCCACCATTCCTATGAAACTCCCTTAGACTCATCAGTAATTCATGCTGCCATGTTTTGAAGAAATGGTCGAGCTCTTTGACTAAATGCCAAAAGCACTTTACATATACTACAGAATTTTCATCATTACCATTATCAATTTCAACACTGTCAGCTAACTGGTTCAATCTTCTACCCTCAGTCACCTTTCGTCTGGGGATGATGTCGTCTTCAATGGGGTGGAAAGTGAAGATGACACTTTGCTGGTATGTGCAATACGGGAAATCGACAAAAAGGTGACGTCCGCCGATTATGGTTCATTGGCACGAGAATCTAATCGAGACCTGGTCATTTCTACAGTGTTGAGATTCACCCGTGAAGGTTGCCCACCCAAGAAAAGTGATGAAGGCTCCAAAATGCAGTGCTCCCGACGAGTTGCTGGCTCTTTGTCCATCAGCAGCGGGTGTCTTGTCCTTGGATCAAGATTCGTTATCCCTGCCAGTGTGCAACATCGAGATTTTGAACTCCTACACCTAGGACACTTTGAGATGCAGCGATAAAAAACCTCGCCCGAACATGGGTCTACTGGCCCAAAATCGACAACAATATCAAGCCACTTGCTGCCAATACTGTACCTGTGGTGAACACAAGAACAAGCCTGCTAAGCCATCCATTTATCCTTGGATGCTCCCAGAAAAGCCTCTATGGGTTCCAACTGGCTGGTACTCATGGATGCCTATTCCATGTATCCATGCATCCATCCCCTGCAGTCAGTTTCCACCAAAGCCACCATTGACGTCCTGGAACAGGACTTTGCCCACTTTGGATATCCACATACCCTGGTTATGGACAATGCAACCAGGTTTCAATCCAAGAAATTCAAAGCACATTGCCGGGCACATGGGATAGTTTATTTTACCGGAGGTCCTTACCTTCCGCCTACTAATGGATCCAAAGAATCCCTTACTCAAACGTTCAAGCAAGGCACTCAAAAAGTCCAGCCTTCCTCCAAGGAAAGCCCTGCAAGAATTCCTCATGCAGTTTTGTCGAAGCTCTAACTCCACCAGATACTCCGCAGGTGAACTCTTGAATTCCCGCCAAATCCGGACCACCATCGACACTTTGCTCCCTTCTCCGACCCACAAAGCCCAAGGGAAATAAGTCAAGGCTGCCATTAATCCCAAGCCCCGAAGCTGGTATTTAATGTCGTTTGGTCCTACAACGTCGGAGATCTGGTCTACGCCCTCTATTTTGGCCCCCGGAGAGACAAAGAAGGTCGTTAAGTACTAGCCGTGGTCACTAAAAGCAAAGGTTCTCGCACTTTCAACATCCGTTTTCAGCCAAAGGTATCCCACATTGACGAGTCATTGGGAACAACTGCAGCCCTGCTACATGTTGGAGGATGATGAAAAGCCCGTGGATTCGCCAGTTTTGTCTTCTGTTGCCTGTTCCAGCATGGACTCAACTCCACCAGTTTAGTAACTGGTCTTGCTTGTTGTATATGTATTACGTAGTTCTGAATAAATGTTAATTTTAAAATCCTGTGTTGGTCATAATTCGACCATAGTCCAAGCTGCAACAGGTAAATAATGAGCATCTTTGTTGTCTTCTAATGAAAATCTTTCAATAACATTGTCATTAAGCTGTTCACAAAAAAATATTGTCATAGTGATGGATTAACTCAGGATTTTTTCTAAGTTTGCAAAATAACGATTTCTAAACGTCTCCTGCACATTTCATAATCACAAGGTAGAGAATCATCAATATCATTTTAGTAAGAAAAAATTACCACGTCTCTTCCATCCTTGAATTGAATATCTGCTTTTTTCTCCTTTAGCATACTTATAGTTTCTCGATTTTTGAGATCGACTAAGTCTGCCACTTTATGCCTCCAAAACTTCCCGTGGGAATCAAACATTTCTTGGTTTTCATCAACCATTTCATCTGTTGAGAGCACGGCCTCTTAAACAAGACTAGACGTACTATTAGAGCATGTAAAGGTATTATTCTGAGACATAACTGGCCTTGAAAGTAGCCAGCCAAGCTTACTGCTTACAACGACAGAACTTGGCTTGATTACTTTGCCTAACACTATATTGTGATAATAATATGCACCAACTAGATTGTTTATATGCTGTTTGCTTCAATCCATCCTATCAGCAATATCCAAACCTGCCAAATGCAGTTAATGTAAGAGCAGAAATTGGATTGCAAAGTTACATGCTCAAAACGTTTTTTAAAATACCTTTCTGAACAAAAAGTGTTCAGATTTAACAATCCTCTTCCACTGCTTTTCAGTTGTTGAGATCTCCACAAATTTCTTGATGTCTTTTACTTTGTAACACTTGTCAGAAAAATGCTCTAATTTGCAAAAAAAACATTGCAACGAACCTTTTGCCTTTCCTTCTTTCATACCAAATGCCTCTGCGGTCCCGTGCGGCAAATTGGGTCTCTCTTTTCTTGGCATCTTTCTATTTTCTTCAGCTACAATTTTCAGGCTCATCTCTTTTGCCTCGATTTCTTTCGAAATTATTTCCATTATCTCTGTGATGTTCCATATGTCTTCAGAAGTTTTCTGACGACTTGAAAAATTATGTCACTGGCATTCTAGACATAACTACAGGAATTAGCAAGTTGCCATGTTTTCCCGATGAAATTCCCAGTGCTTCCAGTCCTCTGACATGCACCATGATATTGTCAAAGTCAAAGATTAAGTGCAAGTTCACAATATTTTCATTTGGGTGAGATTTTAATTTAAGAAGCTCTTGCATATGAGCACTGATAATTTGCTGTGACCTTCCAAATCGAGATTTCAAATTTTTATGGCGTATCCATAGTTCTCATTGGTAATTTCAACCCCCTCCAAGGCTTTAACTACCGGGTCCTTGAGTGAATTTACAGGATATGTCCATTTGTTAAACATCTGTTAAAGTGTCATTGTCGCCCACTGCACATTTACAGCTTTGCTAAAGTGGCTGAAATTTCATTACGTCTACTTTGAACTTTTAAAGACTTGTCTTCAGTAATCTGACTCCTTGACTGCTACGAGAACTACTGCTTGAACCTCCACTTTGATTTAACACATTTATTGGTTGTAGAGCTGTGTGTAACTCAAATCTGGAGAGTGCGTTGTAACTCATCCATTGGAATTGAGCTCCTTGTAGGGGTGCTTGTGGATAGATATTGCATTCTTTCTCCTCCACCAATATCCTTCCTACCAAACCCTTCAATTCTGTCCATGGTTTTAGTAATTCATGCCAATATTTCTGTTGATTCTTCAACTTCTTTATCGATTTCATCCACATGGCATTTTCCCGTAATCTTGTCATCCAATTTCGCCAAATAATCTTGCTTTATCTTCAATGTATTTGATATTGTCAATAACTTAATTCCAGGGATCTTCCCTGTCCAATGTCTTGAAGCAGTTTCAACGCATGTTTTATCAACTTTGTAACCGTTGAATGACTTCCTTTGTGTATCACTCGCACCCATTTCACGTTGTCTTCAGACGGCTGAGAGTCCTCTGATTCAACCAATGACATATCAATTTTTCTGCTAATTCACTTTAAAAAGTTGTCATCTCGTGCCCCATGCTGGGCACAATTTGTTGTACAAACAAGATACTGGGCAAGAGATAACATATCTTGACGTTTTCCTTTTATCAATAGCTCAAGATATTTATGACTGTAAAAAAACATAGCTCATCAAGCAATATTGTAAAATACTTCATAGAATCCCGTGGGCAAGTGTGTTATACTTCCAAAACGAAGAGGGCGTTGTCAGCTCAGTGGCTAACTAGAAGAGGATTGGGTCCAAACTAAAGCTCTGGACATTACTCTTTACAACATAGTAGTTGACTTGCTTTTATTTCAATTAAAATGCACTTATGTTGTTTTTTAAAATTTTATGTCATAACTGACGACAATAAAATGCTAAAACCATCCGTCTTTAAGATGTATTACTTAATTGTTAAGGATTCCTTGTTGCAAAAAGTCTTTAAACTGCTTTAAATCAGTCATTCTGTGGTATTATGATAATCAGAGTAATTGCTTCTGCACGATAATCATGATCAGTTTGATCCAGGATCCTCTGTAAATATACGTTGGCACTAAAATGCTCAAGAAGTAAGCACTGCATTTAAATGTTAAGTGTGGTGCTGTTTTTCGGAAAGTATTCCTTGATTAAAAGAGTTGTCTGGCGAATGTGTATCATGAGTGAACAAATCCTCGTCCACAAAAGAGACATTTTTATAAGAAGACGAAAGGTAGAGAGCTCTTTAATGCTTTTTAAGGCTGGTTCGTTTTTGTCAAGGACATCTTTTTTATTCTGTAAATAAGACTTTTAGAAAACAGCCTCTTTTGAGAAAACATATTTGAGCGTAATATTTTGTTTTCTCAAAAAATGTCACGGTAACTGCTTTTCACAGGTTGGTAATATGTACATTCCTATAATACTCTGACACTAATTTAACTTCCACGCCAACTTTTGATATACTTTTGTGCTATCCTTGCATTCACGAAAGTGACCAAACTGTCTGGTGGGGAAAGATTTTGTTGTTAAATTATCTCGTCTGTTGTGTGAGGTAGGTGATACAATACCTTACTCTTCTTCGACAATCATAATCCAGCAAATACTTTAACGCCTTATTCTTTATGCCATAACATGTTGTCTTCCTTGAATTATCTAAGCTTTGAAGATAAAGTGGTATACTACTACTCTGTAACAGGTACAGACAGAAAAACTGAAATTTTAATGACTCTAGCTTTTAATTATCATTCCATCTATTTCATGCACAGTGCATGGTTAATCTAAGCACTTTTCAATAAACTAAAGTATCCACACCACGGATTGCATTTTGTACATTTGCAGCTGGTTGAAGTTCCATCAAATATATTTAGCACTAATTTTTTATTGATGTCCTTGCTTTTAGATATATAATTTTTCAAGGTTAACGTTTTATGATTCTTATTCGATTGCAAAATTTTTCCACAAGGAATATTGCCCTTAATTAGCTTTCATAATGACGTACCTTAAATTTTTCACTTGGTAATTTCATCGAATTTCTCACTCGAAATTCAAGTGATGGTTACTGACTAAAGATCGTGCTTAATAAAGCGTAGGTGGAACATTTCTTGGTGAACATTAAATGAAAACCATTGAAAGTGCAATTCCCCTCCTACACATATCCTCGTGTATTATTGAGAGAACAGCCGATATCTGTTGAAATCTTAACATAACATAAGTGTTTGTGCAGTACTAAGATCATAATCTTTTGATCAACAGATGTTCTTGTGCCATAATAGAAGAACCCAAGGCAACAAAAAAGCATTGCTTGCATACAGCGAACACGATAAAAATGATGTCAATTTGCTATCATTTTATGGCACATTAAGTATGGATCGTCAGCAAGGCAAGCATTGATAAATGGCAGCCATGTTATAAGAAACAAGGATCGAAACTAGCCAGTCATAAACAATAAACTAAATGGCTAAGTAAAAAAGCGAAGTAATGGTCTTCTTGCATTAATTCACACCCCAATACACTTAGATGGCAAGACGATCTTACTATTCTAATTACCCGAAAATTATCAACCTTATATATTTTGGAGCATTCTGAGTTTTCCAGTAATTGTTGTCTTATGGCAGATTCCATGTTTTGGCAAAAACAAATGTATTCCAAACTGTTATAAAGCTGAAATCTCTTTTCGACCATACGATTGTAAGTTCAATAAAAGTAAACTACAGCCTTTAAGGACACTTCATGAAGGTCCTAAGCCTTAATCGTTTCGACTCGTTGAGCGACGTGGGCACTATTTACAACATTTTGCACAGTTCACCCCAAGGAGAAGAAATCAATGTATTTGTTGTGCAGAGGTGAAATCTGTCGATTAAAAATTACATATAATTTATTAATGAAATCTACTACACAGTATGGCAGATCACGATACTTGTCATTCATCTTACACATGTAAGCATTCATGATTCGTTTTTGATTAATCACTGATCGGATTGCCATCGAATAGAACTTAGATTTAAATGGCCAATTTGAAAGAAATTATTTATATGCAAAAAATTAGGCAGAAGGTGAAAACGACACAGTACTAATTGTGGCAGATTAGCAAGTGTAAAGATCAGAATCCGTATTAAGAGACAAGGAGTACAAAATCCCTTTTTAAAACATGAGTCGACAATGGGTTCATGATTAAGCTAGAAATTAACTTAAGTCTTTGACATTTGTCAAAATTAAAGTACCTTTTTACTCGAATGATTGTTTGTAAGTATAGAGGATACACTTAAAACTTCCTTGGCTAGGTAATGTTTCTATCCGCATAGAAACACAGATTAAAAAAGCTGTAGTTAAGTGTTTCTCT
>JANTCA010001258.1:0-12121 GCA_024741275.1 Chironex yamaguchii
AAAAAGCTTTTAAGTATGATTTTAGCGCAAGGTCGCAAATTTTCAAGGCGATTTTCAAGTTTTGTACCACAAAAAGATTGTTGAAGAATGGATTTCTCGCTATCTGACTACCATTGTATGGGCGTCAGTGGACACTAGGGTCGGTTTTGTAAGTTGACTCCAGCCCAGTCTGCCTTATCGAATTTCTGAAATAATGGAAATGCTACCCTTTGTAGTAAGCATGTTTTGATATTTTGAAACTAAATGATTTGAAATAAAAAAGCGGACAGGATGTGAACTTGAGGTAGTTGCTTGCTTATATGTAATAGATCAGAATATAAGTATAGATGATCACAGTGGCAGGTCTTTTTTCCGTGAGCTTGTTGATCTAGCCATTTTCACCGATGCTCCTGTTTCCTTACATTCAAAGGTTTATGTGGGTATCCCGAAAGAGGAAGAAGCTAGAGTCAAAGAAACAATAGGTAAGACAGACACTTAATTTCGTCGCAGTGGTTAATCGCTTAATGTAGTTTTGTAACTTTCTATATTGTCTCTAGTTTTGACTTCTTTTTGTTATTTTTGCGTTAGTTAGTTATTGCTCTCTTAGACTCGTCATAGGTACAACGTTTCACTCCTTCATTTCTGGATTTAAAAGAAAGGAAATTTTCCCCAATAGCTTCATTCAGCTATTAGGTGCAGGACCTAAAGTACGCAAGAATAAAGACAGGTTAACCCTAGTAAATTTTGTTGGTTATTTTGGGGACCGGGGGCGTAGGCGGAGGGGCGACACAATCCATCTGTACGTTTGCAGTGTTTGCAGATATATTGTGTCAAATATGCCCTTATAAAACTAAAATATTTTTGACTGAAAAGTCGTAGATACAAAATCAATTCATCAGGTAGTAAAAAGTTAAAATCTTATTTGTTCTTGCCTTTTTCTTTGCCAATATGATCGAAACGCGGCTGTGTAGAGTTTGGATCGCAGAAATAAGTGTGTGCTGAAAGTTGAGCTTTCAATGCGTACACCAACTATCCAGTTTCGCCTAGAACCCATTCTCATGCTTTGCTAAAGAAATCTGCGTTAAAGGCTGTATAGTTTTAAGCAGCAAGTCGATTGTCATGCCTTTAAAAGAAAGTTCAACATGAATCTTTGACCATCACCTTTTGGAGGGTGAAAATTACAGCTATGTTCATCGCTTAATTGATTTGTCTATAAAGGCAAAAAGCTGTAACATATCGAATTTTATGTCATACGGCACATGAGTTTTTCATAAAACGATCTTGATGCATACCCTCATGATACGTCACTACAAATGATAGAAGGGGGTTAGAATGTACAAGACAATCGAAGCAAAGGTATTGACCCATTTTCTCTCCTTGTAGATACTTTAAAGACGGTCGATCAAGCTTGTGACGAAGCAACACGTAAAAGAGTACGAAATAACATTGATGTCCCGGTAAAGTGTTTATTTTTGGTTCAATCTGTTCACATTCTTGGTGAATTAACTTATCATAATTCCTGTCGTCATTCCGCGTACAAGTCTGGGTATACAACTTGATACCTTGCCGTGTATATGTTCATTCAAATAGCATTGATATATTATAACCAAAATTTCTTTTCAATGACCAAATAAACTAAATCATCGATAGGCTCGTTGATATACCTGTTGATACATCATTAATGGGTGTAGACAACCAACCTTGGCTACTGCTTTCCCTGTGCGATCTCGATAAAAGGGTCGTGTTTACACTTTTACGGATGTCAGACTGTCTTGGTCACCCCTCTCTTTTGTAATTAGATATTTTTCTTCAACCATTTCTGACACTGACTATATTTTTTCCCCACGTAACCTTATAGGGTGCACTGTGGCATATTTACGCTGCTGAAGATGCAAATAAAATCAGAGAGTTTTTGAGAAAGGTAAGAGTAATTTTTGGTACTCTGGGGGAGCGGGTAGCTTACTTTGTATTTAGTTATTTCTTTATTGAATATGGCTTCCGCCAAGGAGGTTGTGTTTTGCCGGTATTTATCTCTTGTTTTGTTTTTTTTTCTGTCTTCTAGCAATATAAATAGAAAAGATATGGACGAATTCTTTAGAATGTTGAATGATAATGTTTAAATTGGGTCTCTAAACAAGTGATTAGGTTTTGGAGGTGATCAGGATCACCGGCTGAATTCAGCAGCTAGAGCTATTGCGAATGACTTCGATTTAATATTACGTAAAACCACACCTTTAAGGGGAAACATTCATGGGAAATCTGTCACCGCTATATTTGGTAATGACCACGTTCATGAAACCGCATCTATTAACGAAAATGTCATGGGGAAATCCTGTTACTGCACCTCATTTTAATATTTAGAAAAGTGGATATACTACCTGTCCTCACTGAGTTGGCGAAAACTCTGTCTCTCTGAATGCTTCTAGTTTGTTTATTTGTGTATTTGTTTGTTTGTGTATTTGTTTGTTTGTGTATTTGTTTGTTTGTGTATTTGTTTGTTTGTGTATTTGTTTGCTTGTGTATTTGTTTGCTTGTAAATTTGTTTGTTTGTGTATTTGTTTGTTTGTGTATTTGTTTGTTTTGGTTGGTTGGTGTTCTGCGTGTTTGTGGAATCAGGATGCAGTTGCGTGTGGTTGTTAAAATTTAACTTTATACATAATTTAAAAGTAAAATGAATAACATGACTAATGTAAGACAGAGTTTACGCCCCGTCACCGGCTGGAAAAGGACATTGATAAGCCAATATCAGGATAACTGGCCTTCCCACATTTACGGCCCAACTTTTTTGCTCAATTCGTACGGCTTATTGGTATCAACCGCGCTGTACGTGTACTAGCGCATTTCTTGCACCTCATAAAATCAGTTCTTCGAGTGATCTGTGGTACTGAGATATTTAAAGAGCCTCTTTAAAACGTGCTCGTGTTTAAACTGCGAATTTTGTTATTTTTTAGGTTCAGGCAGAGAGAAGAAAGACAAAAATATCGCCATTTTCAGACCCTATTCACGACCAGGTAATTGAAGTTTTAAGACTGTGATGGTAGGTGTGTGTGGTAATCCTGTTCGAGGTCTTTTTATCGCGTTGACAACGTCTTCCTTGGAGTGTCACCAGGCTCGACGGTGTTGATCATGAGGACTGCTCTTAAGTATGTTGTCATTAAAATGTGACAGAGAAGTTGTAAATGAAAGAGAATTCGTTGTACACTGTAATAGACCTTAAGAAGAACGGAGGAAAAGTTATGATTGTGTTGACCAGAGTTTCGAACCCGGATCTCGCGACTGCAAATCCACCGAATTTCCTACTGAACTATACGACTCAAAGGAAAGGTCGAAGTGGTCATTCAACTTCGATTGGTCGATGGACATCTGCCTATTGGGATATGCACTTGCATGTAGCATGTGTTTTGTGCCTCCCGAGCACACATGTATGTCCACCAGTTCCACATGGTGGTCTTTTTAATCAACATCAGTGGAATTATGATTATGACCCCATGGAGATCGAACCCGCGTTTTACGGCTTAAGAAGAACGGTCATGATTAGAGAACAGCAGTAGCAGGTTTCCTCTTATGGAAACCTAGAACGTATCAAGATGGATGTAGATAATTTAGATTGGCTTTCTTTTGGTTGTTTTTGGGGTGAAACAGGAATAGCCGTAACTCTGATTTAGAAACTTATATTTTCTTGCCTTGTAACGGGCTCATAATAGTTTTGGGCGGCTTCGACAATTTATACTTGAACTTTCTGCAATACTAGTGCAAGGAAAATCTTAAAACAATTTTGAATTCGTACAAACACGGAAAGGTCTGCCGCCTGTTCTTCTGAGTCTCTATTCGTTTGGATCCACTCTTCTTTAACCTTACACTTTGCACTTGTATTACAAAGTATTTCCCTGTGACAACTCTACTTAGAGAAAACTTGGATCTCAAATTGAACGCTTAAAGTGAATTCCACCACCTACAAGCACAGTGTAATCAATCGTGCCATCAAACTTACCACTTTGTATTATTACTTGCGTGAAATGAGCAGCCTTTCATTTTAAGGTGGTAAAGGCATTGTAAATGTCCGTTCTCTGCAGTGTACACTCTAATATGACCTTCTTTCTTTTGAAGTGTTTTTATCTCGACCACGACCTTCGAAAAAGGCTGAAAGAAGAGTATGACGTCACTGGGTATTCGATATGTCAATGCTTAGGGGATGCCGTCTTCATCCCAGCTGGTGCACCACATCAGGTGAGTCTTTCTTTGACTGATTTTGATATGCTGGGGCAGAAAGGCCTTTTTCTGTTGGTCTTTTGCCCAGCCGAATGTACATTGTTGCTTCCGGGCATCGGGATAATGTTCGAAGCCATTGATTATCTCCAGGCATTGACCATAGATTAGCCTGCTTTGTTTTCGTTATGGCGTTATCCATATTGCTGCTGCTATCTATCTTTTTGCCTCTACTTATCTTGCTGCTGCTATTTTTCTAAACCCTTTTACTAGTATTCTTGTTGTCATTTCTACTCCTGTGTTATAGGTTTTCGATGCATACAGCCTTACGTTATTTAAGTATTTGGAGGTGTTACTAAATACCCAATTCCGTCTTACTAGGATGACCTTGAGATGGAAACAGTAGTAATTACCATTGAAAATTAGGTTAATTCATTGTATGCGATTAATATGTAATTTTCATTGACTTTTGCCCTTTTTACCAGGTACTGAATCTTCACAGTTGTGTCAAGGTTGCTGAGGATTTTGTTTCACCTGAGGTTAGTTTTGCAACAAAGAAGACAAAAAGTGCAATTCTTTTACAGTCTAAAACAGTCGATTTTTCAGTCGACATACACGCTTGTGGTCGTGCTCGAAGTAAAGCAGAAGGTGAAGTCGAGCTGCAGATGAGGTAGAGCAGCAGATGAAGCGGAGCAGCGGTTGAAATGGAGCAGCTGATGAAACGTGACCGCGGTTGAGGCAGACCAGCAGATGAAGCAGAGTAGCGGACGAGGTACTGCAAGAGATGAAAGCAGAGCAGCAGATGAGGCAGGGCAGCGGATGAGGTAGAGCAGCAGATGAAGCAGAGTAGCGGATGAGGTACTGCAAGAGATGAAAGCAGAGCAGCAGATGAAACATAGCAGCGGTTGAGGTAGAGCAGTAGATGAAGCAGAGTAGTGGATGAGGTAGAGCAGTAGATGAAGCAGAGTCACGGACGAGGTACTGCTAGAGATGGAAGCAGAGCAGCGGATGATACATAGCAGCGGTTGAAGTAGAGCAGCAGATGAAGCAGAGTAGTGGATAAGGTACTGCTAGAGATGAAAGCAGAGCAGCGGATGAAATATAGCAGCGGTTGAGGTAGAGCAGCAGATGAAGCAGAGTCGCGGACGAGGTACTGCAAGAGATGAAAGCAGAGCAGCGGATGAAACATAGCAGCGGTTGAGGTAGAGCAGCAGGTGAAGCAGAGTAGCGGATGAGGTACTGCAAGAGATGAAGCAGTGTATACACTAACATTGTTATAACTTGCATCTTTGGCCGCCATGTCCCTTATCAGTACCGTATGCTAACGGTATCTAATGTCCAATATTATCGTGTATTAAAAATGGGAAATGTGCCGTGATATTAGTTCTGAGTTTGACTGAAGTTAGTTTAAAGTACTTGGTTGATGTTCATTTGGCTCTAACATGAGATAATAATATAACAAAACCTACCGTGTTATTTAGATGGTGGATACCCTTCTGTTTAATCACCATCACCAATGTTTCTTTGTACCTTGTAGCATGTCGGTCACTGTTTCAAGTTGACACAGGAATTCCGGTATTTGTCGGACAAACACACGAACCATGAGGATAAATTACAAGTGAGTTACTTTACACAGGTTGCAATGATGATCGCTTTTGTTGATGTATACTTCAGCTTAAGAGATCCAGCGTGGACAAAATGGCGATTTGGCAAGCCAGAGGTTGCGAGTCCGAATTCTTGTCACCGCAATAAGTGAAACATTGATGACAGAAGGTAACGGGTGCCAACTTTCAAGAGCAGCTGACTTTCTAACACGTTTCTTAACCCTGGCATGGGGATAAGCTATGTTTCATAGTGGTTGTGTCCCTAAATAGAATATCAGAAAGTCGGTATCTTTGTCAAACTCGGTTCATTGTGTTCTGCTGAGTGAGCTGTAGAAAAGGACACTGTTCCTTAGCGTAGGCTACAGTTGGAAAGCCATGATGTAGAAGCGATGACGCAAAAAGCGTGCCACTTGATGTGATAATGCCGTAAGTTCGAAATCAAGGTAACATCTTTGTCTTATTGAAGAGTCATTATGATTGTTACAGCATAATGCATCACGTCGTCCTTTGGCATCACCATAGCTGTTTCTATACCTCCAGCAACGATACCATACTCTTTTACATTGATATCCATGTTTTCACTCACATGTTACACATGCGGTCACCGTAAGAAGCTAGTTTATGGAAAAGAAGAGTATTATCTGCCTGTTTAGGCACATAATAGGTACATGTAATTGACCAATTTCAGTTTTGGCTGATGTTACGAGAATTTCTCTCTGCATTTGGTTCTCAGTTTAGAACAGTACTTGTGCATATGGTGAAATTCATTGATCACTGAGTTTTCTCGCGTTGTATTTAATAGTTGGCTAACAAAATAACTGTCCATTCTTTAGGTGAAAAATATCATTTTTCATGCCGTCAAGGACTCAGTTGCTGTTATGAGGAATCAGCTACATCAACAACGTGAGAAAGAATTAGAAAGACTTCAAACAAAGTGTTGATGACCTCCAGCATGAGATATATCTTTAATCACATCAGCTGTATTTTGAGTAGTTGTACTAGTTTAAGTAGAAGGAATTTGTACAGAGCACCGAAAGATAATTATGGAATTTTGACTTAATTATCTTCTTTTTTAATTTTGAAGTTATCTCCATCTGTGTAACTGCTAACTAGCCAGTCATACGAACTTGAAATACAGTTCAGCCCTCTTGTTATATTTTAAAAAGTAGAAAGTAAGTTGTGTTTTCACTAAATAACAGTTATTTGGCACTCAGAAGTGACTTCGTAACCACTGTTCTATTACAGCAGAAATATATATATATATTTTAAACAATTTGTTGATTTGATTTCATCGTTGTGTAATTTATAGATTTGGTTTAGAAGCACGTTGTAAAAATATTGACTGCGGTTATTCGCGTCCTCTCTTATGCACTCACGTATCTGTGAGCCTTGTGTCGGTTCATGGAAGCCTGCCTAATTAATTATAGTTAAAATAGACTCATATTTTTATTAAAAAGTTAGCTCTGGGCCAAACTAGAGCTTGTCTAATTTCATCAGCTGTATTTCATTTAATATAATGATAAAAAGTTTTAACCTGAAGTTATTAGCAAGGGAGGCTTCAAAATTGTGTGCCCATTACTGGTAATGTAATATTTTGCGTACGATCATTGAGATGTTCGTTGCATATGCTTGAGGTTATGTATGGTAGACATAGTCGCAAAAATTGTAGAAAAATTAGAAACATTGTTTAATAAATACACAAATGGCGTCATACGCTGCATGTATGCATTTTCTAAGTTTTACGTTTTTGATAATCATCCTTGTGAACCACCGTTAACTACAGTTAAGCACTGTTATCTGTTGCCATTTGGGTATTTGTGTAGACGCAGGTTTATTTGGACATTGTGATAAAACACTTTATGTCGTGTTCCTCTCTTTAGGGTACTATAGATGAATGGCTAGTATGTAACATGCAGAATAACAGCGATAGAATGTATACCGAGTACCATACAAATTAATTAGTACGGTGTAATATACCAGCAGTTTTAAATGTTGTAGCATCCTTGTTTTTCTGCAAATCTAGGCTGGCCATCAATAGGAAGGGTGAGGCATACCTTGTCTACATTTAGCTTTTGCCGGTTTATTTATATTGTTGGATCTGAAAGTCCACGTATATATGTAGGCCCATGTATGTTTGAGCGGGCTACCTTTTTGAACTGGGCCAGTATACTGCCTGGGTTATCTAGTGCCTGTGAATACCGTTTCGTAAGTCTTCTCTGTAGCAGTTATATGAGCCTATTCGTCACAATACTACTGAAAGTGATGTGAAAGCGAGGTTCTGATCAGTCTATGTCTTGGGTTATCATTTACTTGCTTTTTTGGTTACTGATTGTACCCCTGTATATAATTTTATGAACTATAAATTTTATAGTAGGGTGTAAATTCAGTTTATTTTACTATTGTCTTAAGTAGGAGACCAATGCGTCGTCAGTGAATGTGATAAATAAACACCTGTATATTACGTCGCTAATGCGTATATCATTGTTTTGATAACATGATCTACTGAACTATACTATTGTTGATGTTAATAGCAGTTCTACTTGCGCTGCGAGATTGAATGTATCTGCCTACCTTGGTTTTGACTAATTTATTTTCGTATTACGTACTTACATACTTATTCCTTCTTTGCTTATTTACTTACTTCCTTACTTTCTTCCTAACCGTATTTATTTGTATTACTTTATTGCATTTATTTATCTTTACGATTTATTTAGGTTTTATATTATTCTTTTAGTTTGTTTCCTCATTTGTGGACTTTTGATGGTTAATTATCTGTTGTAACTTTCAGCTTTCTGGCGCTAGTTGATGGACTATTGAAGCAAAAGAGACTATCCAACAACGACAACAATCTTGCTATCAACTTCTTTCTCCATTTGTTTCTTCTCTGCTAAACCTCCACCCATAAATCAAGGTTATTGATATGTAGAGTTAACTATTATTTTTAACTAACCAATTAAATTGTATGTTCCAGACAAAGTGACCAATCATAAACATATTTCTTAATATGTTTACAGAGAATCTAAATCAGTAATTACAAATCATCCCTTATTTGGCATAGCACCCATTTTACACTGTGCATGCACGCCTATAGACCTTTTCGGTTCTCCATAACAACAGCGCATAGCAACAAGTTGAAGGGGCAGACAAAGCCGATCGCGGCATTAAAAATTTAAGTCGTGGTGACAGGGAAGGTTAGTTTTTAAGTTATTTTGCTTTGAAAATGTCAAAAAACTGTATTGCCAATTGATACAGCAATCATGTATTGATGGGGAAAGCTTTAAGCTTCTTTATAAAGTCCATTTGCCTTCCACTTTTGGTATGGTTTTGGATACAGAGTCAAAAGAAAATACGATAAGGATACCATAACAACTGTAAGAAGATAGATAGCCTAAAAAAATCACACGGCGAAACGAATCTATTCAAAGGCTTAACTCTGTCGAGGTTAGGTTTTTGTGTTGTGAACACACCGACCTTACTGCCAGAGATGGCAAGTATGCTTCAGAAGACAGTAATTTTGTAAAAAGGAAGGACTCTTTAAGTTTCTCTAAATATCTTCTATGTGCTTCTCCCCACTAATTAATGTATTTAGATGGCATTCTACAACGTAAAAGACCTTAAAATAATATAATACCAAACCAAGACCATACTCTATAGGAAACGCTTTTGACGGACCTCATTGTTTGCCTCTTCGTTGGATCGTTGACACTGACAACGGGCAGTGTGACGTAACACGGAAAAGGTCTATGCGCATCCTAACTGCATTTTACAATCCCTCGCGCCTTGCTGCAAGTGTGCAGATTCCTCACACCTATCCTTGACTGACAATGAGTCAGGCATAGCGCAAGTTTTCCACTGTGAATCCACAGCAGCAGCACGCCGCAGTCGGATCTCTCGATTTTTCTTTTTGCATTCGCCTTTCTCACTGGCTTCTTAGTCGTCTAGTTTGATTGTCTTGT
Source organism: Chironex yamaguchii (assembly GCA_024741275.1). Classification (NCBI taxonomy): domain Eukaryota; kingdom Metazoa; phylum Cnidaria; class Cubozoa; order Chirodropida; family Chirodropidae; genus Chironex; species Chironex yamaguchii. The sequence continues at coordinate 9,746 of JANTCA010001258.1, forward strand.
TTTCTTTGGTCACAAGATGTCATAGGAATTTTCTAACGGGTATAACTTCTGTAGAAGGGTTGGTTGAGAAATTCTGACTTCCCCTTTCTGTACATACGTAGTGTAGGGGAAAATACTATTGTTGGTTTTTCTTATTAAAGTATCCAAATAGTTTATAAATGTACAACATTTTCGCTCAGTCCTGTTGACAAACAAGACATTTCCACTACCATGGAACTAGGCCTGGTCTATAAAAATGATCAGCAAGTATCTCCCGGACTTTTTCAGCAGACGTCGTCGGCCTGTTTCCTTTGGCTCTTGGTGGCAATGGTTCGAGTAACATAGTTGCATTGCCCACTCTCCACGCAACCTCTATTATGGCATCACCTGAAATCTCATCAGCAAATCCTGCAGGAGTGTAGGATTGTGGTGATTTGGATCACAGCAAATTGTGTAAGACTAGTGCTGCTTTGATGATTTCAATAGCTTTGTCGGGATGTAGGTTGCGGTTTGTGCCAAACACTCTGAATATCGATGTCAGGACAAGTACAACTTATGTGGCACACCTCCCTCTCTTGGCCTGAGAACATATTCCAGAGAACATTCAAATATTTCTATTGAATCTGAACATGGCAGATGCTCTGAAAGGTCTTTTTCAGTATTAGATTGACGTGATAAATTATTTGCATATTTAAATAATAAAAACTAGTCTCAGTATTTTCCGCTACGTCGTTTCCTTCTTTTCCCACAACTCTAGGCAGTTTCCTTCGTAGCAAAACATTATGTGACGTCAGAATTTGTCAGCGCCTTTGAAAAAACGTGATGAACTCGATTTTACTCTGCTTTGGTTCAGAGTAAAATTTCCAATGATAGAGGATTAACACCTTGTAAGTACATTAAATTCTGCAGCGGAAATGGACAATTTTTGCATGTATCAGGATCACTTTTCAACGTTTCCACCCGGTACTGAAAAAAGTGATGGTCCAACCGGCCTTTATCGTTTCCTCCTCCTGAGAGGTCCAGATATTGTCTGAGCCAATTAACATGTCTACAACAAGACTTTTGTGTATTACAGACGTCAGAAAAGTAAATTCTGGGGTAGCTATAATCCTTGACAACTTCAGGGTGTTCATTCTTCACCTTAGCTATCCTGTAAACAACATAGGCTTGGAATGTCAAGGCATTTTGCAATGTCTGGTCAGTTATGGTAAGTTCTGCAACATCTCTCTCTCTCTTTTTCATCTGCTGCCAAAGATCCAAATGTGTTAATTGCAAGCAGCTCTTGCCTAATGGGTACTATACCTAATTGGTAAACAATACTGCGAGTTACAGAGGTTTTCTGCAAAGCACGATCAAATAAAACACGTACTCTATGACCTTTACCATTACAATTGCTTGCATTTTTAACAATACCTTGTGCAGTCTGAAGTACTGCCTTACTTTTGCAAGCTACAGTACCTACACAATCTGGGGAATTGACTTGGTCTTGACCCAACACCTTGACTGGTTTCACAACCAAACGTGATTTTACCTCATCACAGATAGACTCGTGTGATGTCTCTTATTACACTTATTACACCTAGCCTTTGACCTACAGTCAAATGACCTGTGACCTCTATTCAAACAAATAAAACATCTACCATACTTTTTCACGATATTTTTTCATTCTTCAGCAGATTTAATGCTGCTGCACTCTTAGTCCTTGTGTTTTTTAAGATAAAAAACACAACTTTTTTCCCTCCTCATTTTCACTTGGAGCTACAAGTGAGGATGCTGTCGATTGCCAGGGATCTCCCTTCGCTCTTGATCAAATCTCTTCACCTTTGATGGCAAAGAATGAAGGCTGCTGGTCTCGAATTTGACCCTATGTCTTTCACTCAGCAAGAATTTCTTCAATTGTCCATTCTTCAAATTTTGGGTGACCTCTAATCATACTTATTTTGATATCCTTTGCATAATAACTGGCACATTGATAGGAGAGTTGGCCTCCTGGTCTACCTTCAAAGTCTCCAACCTTCGATAATGGGTCCCAACATAATCGTACAGTTGTTGTAAATAACATACTTGCCTTTCATGACCAACATATGGGCAGTTCAAAAGTTTATAAATGTGTGCCCTGTTAATCAAGGACGGCTTGGCGAATCGTTGCCTCAATAGTTCAAGCGCCATATGGTAATTGTCTTCTGTTAATTCTAAGCCATTTATGACTTTCTTAGCTGGTTCTGCTAAGTAATGTTTTAAATAACAAAACTTATCTACTATAGAAAGTTCCTTATTCTCATGAACAGCACTAGCAAAGCTATCCCTGAATTCTTGCCAGTTTTTGTGTACTACTAGTCTGCACACGCAGATTCTTGAAGCATTGAGAACACCTTTTTTTTCTTCACTCAAATATAT
>JANTCA010001259.1:0-12120 GCA_024741275.1 Chironex yamaguchii
TGCACTGATCAGTTTCAAGAATGCCTAATTACTCATTTATTATTATTATTATTATTATTATTATTATTATTATTATTGTTATTATTATTACTGTTACTATTAGTCTTTGATTAAGCTACTACAAAAAGGAAATAGCCCTAAAATATAACTACCAAAATTTACTAGTTACAAATGAAAATCAATTTGACACTATGAACAGTCGCTATTGCGCCAAGAATAATTTATCTGTCATTTGAATGAGACCAGATATCACTTTTCTGACCGTGGTCTCACTGTCCATCAGAATCTTTTTCTGTATTTCGCAGATAGTCTTTTTTATGGTTTCATTTCTATCGAAAATCATTCCCATGTCCTTTGCAATTTGATGCATTCCGCCACCAAGGGCACCAATTATCAACGGCACAACCATAACGTTGTATCCCAAAAGTCTCTGTCATGTTGCAAAGGCGAGTTGCCTATACTTGGTCAATTTTTCCAATCGTTTTGTTACGATATTTGGTTGCTGAGGACAGGCCATATTGCAAATCCAGATCTTCTTCTTTTCTTTATCTTCTACTACCATGTCGGGTCTCTGTTATTATTATTATTATTATTTTTAGTATCGTTTTTGAAATTTTCACAGGCCATTCTTCTTGCCGATTAACATCTCTTGGGCAAGCCACAACTAGCAGCCAAGGGCCAAGAGGTTTCTTTCACCTTACATCTCCAACACTTTTCGAAGTATTATAGCTGTTCTCGACAAGTTTTTTTGTACAACACTAACACCAACTTCAATCCCTAGTTTTTCCATCCATCGATTAAAACGTTTGCTTGCATAGCCCATAGCACCAACAGCTTCTGATAAACCAAAGAGTTTAAAGTCATCCATAAAGAGCAGATAGTTTATTCTGTATTCTCTCCGGTCTCATTTATACAATGCCTTTACTTTTCGCAAAAGTAAGAAGATCGAGATCATACACACGACAAAAATCATCGGAAATAGGCTATTCTTTCGGAATATATTTCTACTGACATCCTCCTCACATAGATCGGATCCATTTAAGGTCAAAAGAAGTTTCCATCTTTTTCATACTCCCTTCAATAAAACCCCTGATGTTTCCAGCAATACCAAACATACCAAGGCACACTAAGATCCAGGGACAAAATCGTAGGCTTTCTTATAATCTATCCACGCCATACCTAGATTTGACATTTTTTTCTTACAATCTATAAGTATTGCCTTATCAATCAACATTTGATCTTTAGTCCCCCCCGCTTTTCCTCTTGCAGCCTTTTTGCTCTTCTGGAAGTAGGTTCCTCCTTTCTTGAAAGCTTTACATCTCTTCTGATTTAATACCAGTCATTAACTTCCACATGAGTGGCAGGCAGGTAATTGGCCTAAAATTATCAACTGCATTTCCCTTAGTTGTATCTTCCTGACAAAACACCGTTCTACTATAAGTAAACCAAGCTGGCATTTCCTTAGTTCCTTCTAGCATTTCATTCAACTGGGTTGCTATCCTTTTGTGCAGTTTATTGAGTCTCTTTATCCAAAAACGTTGCAAATCATTGTGACCGTATGCTTTCCAGTTTGGCATCATTTTGCATTGGTTATTGACTTTGTTTTCATCAATTGATATATTTCTCTGTTCTACCCCATCTCTTTTTACATTTCCTTCAACCAATCAGTATCCTTATTGTGCTCCTTCTGTACACTCCATATCTCACTCCAGTAAACCTTACTTTGCTCAGCATTTGGTATATAGGCCTAACCGTCACTGCTTTCGATCTTACCACTGAACTCATTGTAGACTTTCTTTTGATCAATATCAAACAATCTGTTTATCCTATGCTGCTCTATCCTTAGTTTGTATCTGGTGATTTTAGCAGCTTTGTCAGGGATTCTTTGCTTTATTTCTTCAATAAAGAAATAAAGCAAAGAATTTTTGTTCTACCCAGTATTTTTCCTTAGCCAATTTCACTTTGACCTCTTAGCGGTCATGAAACTCTCCTTTATTTAATCTTTCCAGAAAGCTAACATCCTTTTTTCACCTGTTTTATATCACCTTCAATGTGTCTCTTCCACCAAGGTTCCTTTTTCTTTCCACCTGTATACGGTTTGAGACTTAGTCGGTCTGCTATCCACACACCCGCAGCTTGGATGAGATCGTTTGTTTGGGTTATATGTAATGTTTTAATTAGCTCAATAATCCTGTTTACTCTAGCTGTGAGTCTATTCAGACTCTTCATGTCAACTTTTTTAAAAGAGATACCACTAATACTTCTGCCATTGATCAAAGTTCCATTTAATTGAGCTATGATTATTTGTGCTTAACCATCCAGTGTTTGAACCATGGGAGTTATAATGCTGATATTGTTATCTGTTTCATCCAAGATATGGTCACTTCTCTTACGGGGACCACCTTCGGCATTTTCTGATTGATCCAAATCAACTTCTTTAATGCTCTCATTTTCTACATTTATATCTCCATTCATCACCCTTTGAATACTTTCCAATTACAGTTCGGACAGCCATCCATTCTTCCTAATAACTCTTGCTTGATCACAGAATCGTTGTAACATCAAAGCTCCACATTCTGTTCATTTCTCGTATCATTCTTTGGCGGTAACCTTGTATTGGTTTATCATCATTATCAAAAGTTTTACTCCTATAAAACATTCCATCACAACCTTATTCACCTCCTTAGACCACTTTGTTCTGACAGTAGTAAAATGACTACTGGGTCTCTGCTGCAGAACCAGAGAGAACCTGCTTGTCAAGACGCCTTCATGATCTTTTCTGGTACAATTCACATCGTTCTCTTCCATGTTATTTGCATACATTTCACTCATAAAGAGGCTAGTGGTGATAAGGTGCCACAGCCACGAGTATTTTTATAGAGAAACCATTTCTGGAGGGCTATCAACCAAGATTAAAGAGTTCCCCTAGCCACGAGACAGGCTAACCCCTATCGAACATCGATCAGAAATTTCATAGCCTCGGGGAGAGCTGACAGGCACTACACCTTGCTCCAGGGTGCCCTGGAGATAATTGTGGCGAAGGAAAACCATATTATCCCACGTAGAATCTCCACAAAAGGATGCAGCTTTATATCATTCGCAGGATTAAATATTGTTTTTGCGCAATGTCGCAGATTTTCAAGGCGATATATTTTATTGCACACTGTCTTTGTCAGTGACGATAACGGCTTGAAACCTGGTGTCAGCAAGACTTCTCAATTTTTAAGTACTTTATGGAAGATCCTTGCAGAGTAGATGATGACAATTTTCTGCAGTTTAACTATTTGTGTTTATATTCCAAGGTCTTCTAATCTCCTCGAAAGTTTTTTGGGAGTCGTCCAAGCACCCCTATTATAATGGGAATAACTTTCCTTGGCATTTTCCATACTTTCTGTACATCTCGTGCTAGATCTTAATACTTTTCTTCTTTTTCCATCCCTTTTGCATCTTTTCCTTTCTTTGCCAATAAGAATGATATGAGGTCTTCTGGCTTGTATGTCATGGTCTGTCTGAATATTACAATCCCACAGCAGCCTACAACTGTCGTTTTAGGTAACCGTATCTAGTTAGTGTTCATACCATCTTTCTGTTAATGTCAATCCATACTTCCGACACAATTCCCAATGTGTTTTTCTCCCAATGCAATCGTGGCGTCGTTTGAACTCTTTTGAGGCCAACATGTTCACTGACAAAGTGATTTACTGTTTCATCTACCTATCTACACATACAACATTTGCTTTCTTCTTGAGTGTTAACAATCTTGGCCTTGATAACAGTTCTTATTGCTTGTTCTTGGGCTGCTAGAATTAACAATTCAATTTTACGTTTAATTCCTGGTCCTTTAAGTCATATCCATCTTTCTTTTCCTGCTTAATAATCTGTTTGTTGTAAAAAGTGGCCATGAAGTATGTAATGTTTTCATTCCTGCTGTCTTTCAATTTTCTTCCTATTCTTAAAGACCACCACACTTTTCCCTGGACAATCATTCATTTGCCTTGCAGCCACTAGTAATCTTTCACAGCTATTTCTCACATAATTTTCCAGTCCAAGCTAAGCTTAATCACTAGTATCAAAAAGACCTCTGCCCCCTTCTTTCCTAAGGATGTAAAGTCTGTTTATGTTGCTCTTCTGATGCATTCCCTTGTGCATCGTGATTAATCTTCTTGTTTTTCGATCGACATTTTGTTTCTCTTCCTCGTTCCAATCCAAAAAGGCAGCTGAGTACCTTATTAATGAGACTGCGCAAATATTAATCTGCTTAATCATGTTTTCTCCATTCAGCTTTGTTCCCAGAACTTTTCTTACTCTCCTTTCCTATTCTTTTGTGATCTTTTCTTTTATTTCTTGGTAAACTTGTAATATTCCAAGATATTTCTAGCCTTTATTGTCTTGCAATGGCTTGATTACTTTCTCATCTGGCATTTTAATACCTTTCAATCTTACTCTTTTGGATCATTGTTGCACATTTTTCGATTCTCAATTCCTCTCTAATATCACTTATACATTTTAGCTAAACGAGATTTGAAGGACATTTCATCCACACGTTCTTTTCATAGCACTTGCTTCCTCTCTGATCATACACTCCTTCGCATTCCTTTCATCTGGCAAGGAGAAGACTGAGAATGTGAAAAATCCCCAAACACATCAACGTCGCATCATTGAAAAACACTGAGAAGCGGGAAGAGCTCAGGAATAAATTGGAAAATTCCTTAGATTCAGTTGAAATATCTCGTTTTCTCCATACAACGTCATGTATTCCAGAAGTAACAGATGGGTAATTTTCTCTCCAGCAGCGAACTTGTACCCTGGTTAGACTTTTGTAAAATACATGTAATTGGATGCAGTGTTACTATAAACAGCAATGAACGAATCCCCTTGGAATATTCCTCTATTTATCAATACCTCCCAACACATCACTTCCACTAGTCAATTCTACGCTCCAGGATTTTATACATTCTTTCATGGATACAGCTACGTCCTTCTTTATGCCAATGCTTTCAAGACATTCTACGTTTCATGAATGTGGCACCATATCATAGGCCTTTCGGTAGTCAATCCAGGCAACTGTGATACTTCTTTCTGGCTTTGACTTCTCTCATCATCATTCTATTTACATACAACAAATCTGCCGTCCCCATTGATCCCTTTTGGCCTCCATTCTGCTCTTCAGGTAACATCATTTTCTTTTCCATGGAACAATGTATTCTTCAGCAAATATTCTAGTTCATACGTTCTTTGCTATTGGTAAGCAAGTCATTGACCTGTAATTGCTCGCTTCGTTTCCTTTTGTCTTTCTGTATCAAAGCTGTTCTCCATTTGGTCATCCAGCTAAGGATCTCACCTTGGATCAAACAATTTGACAGGTTGCTATTCAGATAGATATGCGTGCTTCTAAAGTTTAAACCAAAAACCTTGGACCATGTCAGGTCCTGGTGCTTTCTAGTCAGGACTTTTCTGCAACATCTTTCTAACCTTTTCCGTCGTTATTTACTTGTCTTCCGTCTTGATAGAATTCTTGTTTGAAGTCCTTCAACCATTTTGTATCTTTGTTATGATTCACCTCTTTACTACAGATCTCGGACTAGAATGGTTTTGCTTGTTCTACATCTGGTTCATTCAGTTGTTGTTTTCCATTCAGCTGATTAAAAAACTTCTTTTGATTATTTTGAAAAACTCTATTTTGCTGTATTTCTTGACTTTAGCAACTTTTACGGATAGTTTTTGCTTGATATCTTCTTTTGTAGCTTTTAGTCCTTTTGTGTAGTCTTTTATCGCTTTTCAAAATGGTCTTTATAATTGCATTTGAGTTTTCTCCATTTTGTATCAATGTATTCACTGTACCTAGATCAATGTTTAGTTCTCTCACTTGGCTCTCCAGTCGTCCTGGTCTTACGTGGACTAATAAACTTAGATAACTAAGCTGCTTCATATCTAAAACTTTGGATGAATATACCAATTAATGACACCCTCCACATCTGTCTGGTTTCAAAAGTTAAATTCGACTTAGACATCATCATGCCAGCTACACAGCTAACACAGTGCCATACAGTATCGAGAAATTGCTTGGAACATTCACCAAAACTTGACGTCAAGAAAGTCTACGATGAGACCAGCAAGGGAACAAATACTAAGTTTGACTTACTTAACAGCACACGGACTACATTGAAATTAATCAGAAAAGAAAGGAATACCATTATATAGGTAGCTATGGAACAGTAACCAAGATCAGCATAGCTTTGAAATTGTCTATGGCTAGAGCTCTGATATTGTCGGTAGTCCTGTGTGGTTGTGAAAGCTGGAGGAAAGAACAGGAAATGATAAAAACTGCTCTTGGAATGTTTGTGTGCAGGAGAGTTCTTCCGGCAAGCTGGTCGCAAAACACGTCAAATACATGGATGACACAGCAAGTGGAAGTGCCATAGCAAGAACGTCTGTTGATGAAGGTAAAGAGACGAAAGCTAAGTAAGGACTGTCACTGGAAGAGCAAAATGGACAGAATGTTGTTAACCATACTAGAAGGTAAACCAACAGGGAGGAATAAAGCGGTTAGAAGAAAAAAACGTCGTGGGAAGGTCTTACAGAGATATGTGAAGTCCACACCAAGTTGCACTGAACAAATAGAGGCATCCTTTATGGACTTTGGCTAATGATGCTGACCTTATCTCAATAACACCTATGCTAACAGGAGTACATTGTATTGCAGGATCAAACTGATTTTTACCGATACTTTGTCTGCAAAAAGCAAGGAACACTGATACGTGTAACTGCCAGATGCAACGAAACCATGAAAACAAGCGTTACAGTTGGTGACACAACTGTGTACTAAATTTCCTGGCAAAATAATTATGTACTACAATGTCAATATTACTTTTAGTAGACGTGGAAGGCTTGAACTCTATGTTTATCATTATCGGTATTCAAATCTTTGGTAGGTAGTGTAATTTACTGGTACGTATGATGAAGAACATTGGCATAGACGCTAATAAGTAAAAAATATACAACAGCAAAGTCAACAACAAACATAACCCTAAGGTGCGGTTATTACAGCCTCTGCAGAAACAAAGTTCTTTAGGTCATTTTATCTCATATATTTTAGCTATTTTATCTTTTATTTTATAGCTATCATTTTAAGTATCCTGCAGTCATATCTATGCCTAAAATTTGTGACGAGATCATCTTGTTTTTAAGGCTTAATAGAAAAAAATGGTTTATATCACTATGATCAATCTTTGTGTCAGAAACCATAGTTTGGCATAAACATTTGTCTTTTGCCATTTTGTAACTATAATTTGACTATTTGCTGCTGAACAACTACATTAAAACAACCCTACATGAAAGATGTTTATCTTAGGATCAAAAATCAACATGAATCATGCTGCAACTCTGACATTTTGCAGCATTTAGTTTCAGGCTGCCCTGTAATCAAGGACGTTACAGCTGGTTATAAAATTCTGTTTCAATTTTCACCTAAAAATCTATGGATGGTTTCTTATAGTTTGATATCTGAAGAAATTCTACGTCCTGATATGTTAATGCGATGTAACAATTTAAATGTTCTAGAGGTAACTTTTAGAATTGAGACAAATCTTAATACAAAATATCAGAGAAAATGGAAAAAATACACAGCCCTTTGTGAAGACCTTGAAAGAAATTGGAATGTTCAGTTTAGTAATTTGAGAGCAAACGCAAAAGAGGGAATGATAAAGAAATTGTCTATTTACCTGATATGTTAAAATGTCTGAATATAAATAATAATTAGTACCGTTACGTTAAAAAATAAAGTTTGCAAATTTTGTTTTACTTCATTGAGTTTAGGGTGGGACTCATCCTGAACTCTAAATTTTTGTCGAGAACAATTGTTTACAGTATGATCTCAATATAACGTACCTCGGAGTATAACGTACTTATGTGGCTGGTCCCAAAAAGGCGATTTATGCAAGCCCGTATAAAAATACCACTGTTATAACGTACTCACCTATGACATGTCTTGTTTCTAACATACTACTGTCCTAACTCTCAAGACAAATTGCATACTAAGTATTGCATACTTTTCAAGTTTTCTTTGGCTGCTCCCCTGGATCTGACGTACGAATAATTGACACCTTGGCTATGTTTTGTTTTTAAGTAGTATCTCTTATGAGCAAACAAGATTTTCTTTTTTCTTTAAGGACAGAGTAATCAAAATTATAATGTTTCTAATCAATCTGTATATACATTTATGGGAGTGAGTATCCTAATGTATGCTTTTTGAGGGATAATCATAAATTTGAAGTTTAAAATTATTGGTTGGAATTCAAGTCTTGTTTTTACTTGTTCGACAGAAGAATTAAAATTAAATATTTCGTTGTTAGAATGAAAATAAAATAACGAAAATAATGTTGGCATGGAAATCTCTGTTATTTGTCATGTTCATTGGATAAGTGTTTTTTCTTCTACACCATAGTAATGGTATTGCACTGTTTCTAAATTTTATGGGGAGGATTTATGTCCACGAACTGCCATTTCTGAGGATTAAGATCAAAAGGCTAGATTTATACTATCGTTAACCTATATAACCCTAATTCAGTCAGTTTACCAGTAACGTCTTGTAAACTACAGGGATCGAATTTACTGCATGTACCTTTTTTGAAAATTACATCAAAAAATTATAAAGAAACATCCTTCAAATGTCAAAGATAAAACAAGCCACCCTGAAAGAAAGCAGTTGACAAGCACACGTCTCTGTAGAAAATATGCTGTGGATTAAGAAGTCTCCAAGCTCACAAACGACTAGATAAGATTTTGGATCATGATGATTTAAAGGAATTGTTTAATCAATTTCCTGAGAGTAATAATGCTGACGTGACAGAAAGTGACCAAGTTAATTTTATGTCAAGGGATCAAATACACTGCTTTACTTTCTTACTAGGAAAAATACAGAGACTAATCTAATCGTCAATTGAAAGGGTCTTTGCAAATTATCAAATATGGTCGAAAATAAATTTCAGACAAATCGACTTTTGGAAATACCGTGCTCCAACACTGTAATCAAAAGTTCATAACATTAATCCGCCTTTTTGGATAAGTAAACAACTTTTGATTTTTTCAAAAATTTTAAGAATTATGCGAAAAGCTTTCATTAATGTGTAAGACTAAGATGCGAATTTATAAACTTGTTTGTGAAAATAAATGTATCGATTATCGCCTTCAAATGGGATTATGGTCAAACATGTCAGAAACAATTGAACATACCTCACCAATGACAGAGATCATATATCATGTAAGGCAATGTCAAAGAAGTATAACGTTTTTCTTAATTAATCATTCAGAATACATATGAGAAGTGACAGTAATCATGATTTAATATCAATTGTGTGTTGTATTATCATCAAATACCAGTGAAAATGAAATCACTTAACCGTAGCCTCTGTAACCTCTCGATAAATATATAAACAGATTATTACACAACACATCCAATACCGGTGAGAAAGAAAATATAACAAGGTGATTGTTTATTTCCAGTTTTTATTCAAACTTCAAGCTTCACATTGAAGTTGTGTCTCAAGTGGGACAAAATAAATCATTAGACTATAATCTCTAGTACTCCATCAGATATTCAATTTCTACTCAACTTTTTACTTAATATGGTCTGTTTTGGCAGGTTTCAATTTCATGTGGATAAATGCGTAACTTTTCGTGTCAAAATAACTAATAGTACAATCAAATAGTGTAATTATTCTTATCTATAGTATACTCGTTATCGAGGGTAACTCTCTCCAATGGCATGGTTACTGAATTTTAACAGGAAGTAAGCTCTTTATAAGAACGGGCTCCCGTTACTTTCTTTCGCCAATTGTATTTTGTTTGTGGTGACGTGGATTCGAACTCGCAACCTCTGGCTTTCACGATCGTTGTCTTATCCACTCTACAACGGCTGCTAAACGTTATCCTTACTTACTTTTAAATAGTGAAGGAATACTACAAAAAAGTAATTTCGAGCTCTTCATTGATCTCATAGGTTACATGAACCCTAATTAGCATTTAAAAATTTCAGATTTAATGTTGAAATCATCGACTTCGATTCAGATATAATTACTACAAAGAAAGAAAGTTTTAAGACGTGATTGGAAAGTGATTGGTTGAATACGAAATGTCAACAAAGTTGTTAAATTTGAAATCTCCACACTTGGTTTTCCATCACATAAAAGTGTCACATTCATCAAGAACACCGAAGACCTTAACTTGATCACAATCGTCTGATTAATACGTGTGAAGAGGTATTGATCAGATCATCATACTACATTTTCATATAAGAAAGTTATAATATCTTACTTCTCATATCTAAAGATAACTGTTAGTTCTAAAGGGAAGAATCAAACATTAACCTGGAGTGAGTCATTATGTGCAAAAGGGACATTAAGACCAAGCATTTGTACTGACAGATAGAGTTATGATCCGATAGAAAGAGTTCTACATCTGCTGAGAAACAAGAGATATTCACACTAAATTAACTGTTAGTAACACCTCACAACTAATAATCTACTGTATATTGTCAGCTTAAATATGAGAAGATTAGAACTATTTTTGACGCTCGGTGAACACGATGTGAACTGATAATTTTGAAAACAGTTCGAACTTAATCTTACTAAGTATTGAAGAAGCTTCACTAGCAGAAACGAGTTTTCTGAGATGGAGCTTTTCATTTTATGGCCTTAAATATATGTAATCGGATCTACTAATTTTACAGAGATCTTAGCTACAGCCACCATACCCCTCTTAATTACGGTTAATTACAGCATGCAGTTCTATTTATGAGGATCAGAGATTTAAGGAAATAAGATATAAGGTGTAAGTTCACCAGACAGTAATTTGATTAAATATCAAGTCTATCTTTAAGACTAGATTGTTTACGTAAAATGAAGAGCATTTACTAGATACGTTTTGGTGTCTGAACACAAAAAGCATGGTTTGAAGCCTCCAAAAACAATCAGAGCAAAAGCACTTAAAATGTCTAAATTTACTGAGACGAAATTACCAGTGGCAAATAAGCTTCCCTCGGCAAATGCCCTTAATACTCCCGTTGTCCCCTCTTCCAGCTAGATTTGTCCTAGAAATAAGACTGAGTATTCTTACACTATCCTCTCAACCAACCTCGACCACTTATTATCAAAAGCCTCCATTACAAACGACAGCGATACGACCACTGCTTGGGCAAATGCTCAATTGCTTTAAGATTTTCAGTTAACTTTCCATACAAAATTGCAGCTACTTCTCACTCCGTGCTCCCCGCTACGTACATGTTCTCCGTTAGCTCCATAACGTTTTGTCCCAACACCTTTCTTCCGAGGAACCCCTGCAACAGGGTGAAATATTAGCAAGAAACTAGTAGCGGCGATATCATAAGTCTCTTTGGTTCCTTATATTTCATGTATCAAGCGCCGTTTTTACTTACATTGTAATAATACACTTTTGCTATATATAATTTATATATGAACAGCGCATTTGTGGTACAAAACATAAACATTGTCTTGAAATTTTGCGACTTTGAGCTAAAAACATACTCGCAAGCCTTTTTCGTCTGACATTCTTCAGAGTATGAATAAACAGAAAGGTATATGTGGATAAATGACAACCATTTTGTAAGGAGCATGGATTGAAACTAGCCATTCATAAACAGGAAGAAAGAAAAGACAAAATTTAATAAATAAACCACATCCAGCAATGTTATCTAGGAATTCAGAATGCACCGAAATAAACAGAGACGAAATTTTCGGATAATTGGTATAGCTAGATGGTCCTTCTATCTTATCTCTTCTATATTCTTTATGCTGAAAGATTTTGTTTTTCTTCTCTAACTCCTCCAATAAAACTTTGTTTTTTTTCATGTTCTCTTTGTCACTTTTTATTGTTGTTTTTAATTGGCTTGTTTTGAACCCTGTTTCTTTTAAATAGATGGTCATATTTCTGTACTTTGGAAAAGTGCCAAATCAACAAACTTGTACGTGCGTTTTTAGCGCAACGTCGCAAAGTTTTCAACGTTATTTTGAGTAGTACTTTGCTATGGCGTCGTGGTTTATTATCAACTTTACAATACGTTTACCGCTAATTGTTCAACGTCAAATCTGGCATATATATATATAT